>JANBSU010000027.1:16314-128460 GCA_027578835.1 Coemansia sp. RSA 2050 | reverse complement strand
TTTTCGCTGACGGCTGCTTGAATCGCTTCGACCAGGCCGGCAAACTCAGCATCGCCATTGGGGCTAAATTCCATCCATGTGGCAGCGTCAAATCGGCCACACTTTGACTCGACTCGGAGAGGACCTGTGTCGCCAGTGCCCGGCCTAGATGCACGCACCAGCGAAGCCAGCGGCACTCTCGCCGATACATGCCGATTGTCGCCACTCGCTGCCACGCTGTTGTCGTCAGCTACCTCTACCAGATCAGCAGGAGTGACGTATAGTGAGCGCTGGCCAAGCACTACACGCTGGACGACTTTGCTTCCGCTAGCTAGCGCACAGCCAGCAGCCAAGGGCATGTCTGCTGCCGGTATATACTGGCATCTCGCCACTGGCACGCCTTCGGCCAGAACAATTGCTCCCTCGTCTTGCAACATCCGCTGCACTTCGCTGAGATCAGCCGAGGTTGCCTCCGATTTAGACGACGTAGTAGTCAGAGGGGTATCACTGAACTCGCTTTCCAACCGAGGCGATTCGCCACTGCCAGCACTAGCAGGAGCATCATTCTCCTTGTTGGATATAGCCAAGCCAGCGAGCGCGGCGCTATCGGGGCTTTGCGGCGACGAGGCCAGCGACGCTTGGTTCTCTGAATAGTGCGGCAAGCTGGAAATTTCGCGATTACGAGCAGCTGTCCGCCGGCGCGGAAACAAAAAGCTGGGCAGCTGCGTATCTGGTACCAACTCTGGCTTGCCCGGCAGACTGGCAAGAGCCGCAGGCGAGTCCTCGTTTGGATGCTGCTCCAGCCTAGACCCTGAATGCGATTGAGTCGGACATCGCTCGCTGGGCTTTGACGGCGATCCGATGCGTCTCGGCAGCATCTGCTCAAAGTGGGTGCCTTCTTGGTAAAACAAATGAGCGTCAGGGGATGCCGTAGGTGATTGCGACTGGAGCTCAGTAAACGCACGCAGCCACGAAGAGCCAGCCTCCGCCCGCATCATCTCCACTCTCCGCCGGTACCGCTCCGGATCCCTTGGCGTGCCGCCAGTCATACGCACACTCGGCGCTATAGAGCTTGGCGCTGGGCTGGCAGGCCGATTGCTAGCAAAGCTCGACGGCACCGAAAACGTGTGCGTAGGCTGCAGGCCTGGCACATGAGTCGCTATCTCCTTCGCGCCATTGATTGTGCTGGCAGTGGCGCGCCGCTTGAATTGGGGCCGCTGCTTCATCAAGATGCTGTGCGCTGCTGGGGACTGCGCCTCAAAGTGCGTTACGTTGCTGCGGCGGTGCGCTGAGGCCACGGTGACTGCCTGCAATTCCGTGGCACGCAGCACATGAGGCGTCTTTTCCAGTGAGCCCAAATGGGAGTGAATCGGCGATGCTGACATATTGGCTCCAAAGTCACGGGGACCGGAAGGAATATCAGTTGCGCTAGCCTTTCCGGTCGCCTCAAACTCGTCGCCGTCCTCGCCACCGCCAAGCGACTCCTCGATAACCGCAACTTTGGGACGACGCGCTTTCATCGCTGGAGCCTCGGATGCCTTGGGTGTGCCTGTGGCTACTCGCGGGATCTTTGCCATCTCGCGACGCTCCTGGCTTGTCGGCCCATGTCCATCCAGCACAAGAGCTATATCGCGATGATCAAAGGCCGAAAAGATCTGTGCCCGATGGTGTGCTTCAGGGTCGCTAAGCGAGAACGGGTTTCCGCAAACATTGAGCACGCCTAGCGACGGCAGATTGCGCAGGGCCAATACAGGCAGCCAGCTATCGAGCCTGTTTTCTGATACATCCAAGTACTCCAATGCCCACATGCGACGCAAGCCAGACAGATCGGCCAGGTGGTTGCGAGCCAAGTTTAGCCGTACTATACTGCCCAACTTCAGCGAGATATGTGTGATGTCCGATATGGCGTTGTCGCTGAGATCCAGCCAGCTCAGGTTGTAGAGCGAGGTCAGCGAGCCTGGCACCTTTTCCAACTCACATTGGGCCAAAGAGAGTCGCGACAGGTTGGTTAGCTGAGACGATAGTTGACCACGCAAGGGGCCCTGGTCTATACCTGGGTTCCCCGAAAGGTCCAAAAGTGCCAACTGGCTCCAGCCTTGCTCACACTCGCTCCCAATGTCGAGAAAATCGGCCAAGTCGAGGCCTGCATACCGAACTTTTAGCCCACTTAGGCGAGCAGGCGCCCAAGTGTCCCAGAAACGCAGCGACGCTCGCGGAATACTCTGCACCTCCAAGTAAGCCAGCCGGGGGAACCACGTAAGTACTGCCTGAGCATCGCTTTCGGATACCTCCTCAGCCTCGGCAGAGATCTTTAGCGCTGTAGCTCGCGCAAAAATGCTCGACACCAGCCTCCATGCAGCCGCCCGTATATGCTCTTCGGTGTACGCGTCGCCAGTCTCGCGCCCTTCCGAGCCTGAAGGCGTGCTGCTAGCAGCGCCACTCCATCCCCACAAGCGCGAGGCTCCTGAAACCCCGCTAGCCGCCGCCGTCGACGCATCAGCGCTTTGGCGGCGGCCATTGCCTACAGGCGTTGGAGATGATGTTGCAGACGAGACTGCCTCGCCAGCCGTCATGCGAGAGGCAAATGTGTCCACTAGCGAAGTTGGCTTACCCAAAGCGTCAACGTACTCCAGGGCCCTAAATACCCGGTAAAGGCAGCGGCAGTCGTCCCACGCCAGCCAAACCATGCCCTTGCTGCGACTGTCTTTATCTTCGTCCAGCAACCCAGAGTCTAGCGGATGCAAGTGGCCCTTGGTCTCAATGGGACCTGTCGAGCCAAACAGTGTTTGTGTTATTGCCTGCGTTGGAGCTTGAAAAAACGATGCCCAAGCGCTACCTAGCTTAGAGCCCTGTGGACTAGCAACTCCATGTCGTCGTAATGGAGGCTCAAAGCGTATATGTGACTCTTGGGCGCTCAGGTCAGCCGCAATTTTGCATACTTGGGCCGCCGCATGCGCGTCCAACTGAAGCATTATGATAAAAATAGGTGATTACGGCGCCCTGAATTGATTTGTTAAAGTGAAAAAGTGAAAAAAAAGCTAGCAAAAAATGGCAAGAAAAAGCATGGGCGATTTTTGCATTCCCTGAAAGACAAATAGGGGAGGACACTACTGCTGATCCGAAATACTCAGCGCTTAGGCCTGACAATGCTCTAAGGCGTGGTGGCCGACATGAGCTCCTGGAGCGCTTGCTGCTGCTGCGCTATACGGTGCTTGAGCTGCGCTAGCCGGACAAACTGGTCCAGTGAAGATACGAACCCGCTCTGAGCGCTCTTTAATGCCGGCGGAACAAGCATGCCAAACCACAGAAGCGGATCGTTCCCAGCAACGGCTCTTTGCTCCTTGGCCGGCTTCTCAGCATCGCCAGGCAAGTCCTCCTCACTATCGCCATCGCTCGAAGCTGCCCTAACATGCTCGGACTCGCGGCTGCTCCGCCGTCCCCTCCTCCTCAACCCAATGTCTGCCTTTTCCGTGTCACTATCCCGCTCCTGCTCATCGTCGTTGTCAGTATGGCTATTATTGCGTACTACTCGCATGCTGACGGGGTGCTCTTCATCAACGGATATAGTGGCAATTGCACGGGCGCGGCCGCTGCATAGATCGGGCGAGATCCACTGGTATCCGGCCGACCGCTTGGCTTGCGTCAAATTGAAAAACGCCTGTCTAAGCAAGCGACTGCTGCTGTCCCTGAGCCGCTGGTACTCAGCTACACAGTCAAAGAGCTCCAAGAGCTGGCTATCAATTAATGCAGGGTTTGGAGCACTCTCATTCATTATAAGCTAGTAAGGCATGGATGCTGAAGAGCTAAATGTGACAAGCGGAGTTGAAGAATCGCCATCAATCAATGCCACCTAGCCAAGCCAGTCGGAGCCTATCGGGTTTTGGGTAAGTGGTCTCGCCTAGATCAGATTAGGAAAGGTTATTTGCACTCGAATCCACAGCTACAACAGAACGAGAATAGAAACCGAGTGGTATCAAGGCGTTCGCCATCCTCTTCATCCCTGTTATTCTTGACCAATGCCAAACGGCAATCAAGGGCTAGAAGCTGTACAGTGTTGGGGAAGAGCGCTTGCCCGACAAATAAACAGTTCGCAACTGATACTAGAACTGTGGTTAGTCCAGGTTCTATGACGGTCGGGCTAGCCGACACTATAATTACGGCAGTTGTCGGAACTATTAAAGCTGCTGCTGCCAACATCTAATCATCTACCAAAACCTGCGGCAATACTGCCAAGACAACAACCACAGAAGCCGTTAAATATAGAATTAGAGCTGCAGATAAAACCGCTGCTACTCAACGTGCTAGGTAGGCCAACGTCACACTTTCTCGTTAGAATTAAAGCTTTGGTGCTAGAATAGCATTCCATTCCAGTGCAGGCACCATTCAATAATGTCCTCACCACAAGAACACTCCTGCATTTTTTCCTAGCACAGGGTTGGGCAGAGCGCCTTTTGAAAATTAAGGATGTTCTCGGGCTTTACCGCTGTTTCTCTGTCCGTCAAGTCCTGCGGCCAACAAAGGGATTTATAGGTCTTTGAGGAATGGTGCTTTCCTTCTCTGCCAGCAAGTTGCAGCCAAGAAGCAAATTAATTTGCAGAAATGCAAATAACACGGACACTTTGAAGAAATGAATTGAAGGTTTTGGATAGCGCATGCTTAGATAAAATTATTGGGGATATTTTTCCTCTTTCCTTGTTCTGGCCTCCTTTGGGGCTATAAAAAGCCTGTTGGCGGCCTCCACCTTCCTTTCCTTCTCCTCCTTCACTACCTTTTTCTTCTAGCTCATTGAATCACCCACTTTTAACTACTGCTCGCTAGCTGTCAATGGACACACTAACTGGTGAGCAACTAGAGGAGCTGCAGAAGCTCAAGGATAGCATGTGCGTAAAAATAAAGTGCCCAGCTGTAAAGGTGGTAAAAGGGGAAGCTTTTAAAATGCCTCACCTCACTGTTCCATTTACCACGTGTGAAACAGCACTAGTATCAGCAAAAGATCAACTCTATAGGCAAATAGGAGGGCTTACTGTTTGTTTAGTAACCAATGGAGTTGTGTATGCACATGGAGAAGGTTACGAACAATACGCAGATACGCAACTCACGGATCCTACTTACTTTTTAATTATGAACGCCAAAGCTTGGAACGCCAAAGCTAAAGAAATGAATAATAGTGAACAGTTTAATTATGCTCAATATATTATCCGGAGAGTAAAAGATAATGACACCGAACAGAGTAATAGAGGGGGAGGATATAGTGCTTGATGGGGCCACGGGTCCGTTGCCTGACGAACCGTTTGAAGATCTGGAAGATGATCTCTCAGGCATTGAACTGCAACATGGCGCACTGCCTGATTTGGAAAGTATTCTCTCAGAAATGGAATCAATATTCCAGATGTAGACATTGTTAGAGGCACAACCACGTGGCTTTCTGTTGGCTTAGGCATCTTTTTACCTTTGATTGTTTGGCATTTTAATAAGATTCTTATGCTCTCCACAATGTAAGGTCAGTCTAGCCCATGTTTTTCATTCACAAGAGCTGATATGGGGACTGACAGGCTATCCAAGTTCTTGCCAAGTCCTAGAGCAAGCAAGCCTGTAGTGCTGGGAGCACAATTTAAGGCTATTCAGTGAACCCTGCCAGCTCCAGCTCGGTTGAAGAAGCGGGAGCAGCTCATTGTTGACAACGATCAAAAGTAATCAGCGCTTTTTGGATCAGCGACTGTGCACTCACTTGGCTAAAGGCTGCAAACAGGTCTTTGCAAACAGGTCTTTGCGAACAAGCTCTTGCTCCCTCACACACCTTTGAATTTCTCTTTTCTTTTTTGCTTTGCTCTTAGCTTTGCTTTCATGGCTGGTAAATTCACAGCTCGTCTTGTCTTTACTCGCCACTTTTCATATCGACGTTTATTTGGCCGGCGGCACGCTACCAATTGCAGCCCTTACAATAGATTTGCCCTTGCACGACGCAGGAGCTTGGCCGCAGTCAGTCGCAGCAGCATACACAGCGCAACGACAGCCTTCGACAAACAAAAGGCTGGGAATACTCCTCAGCACATTGGAATGACAGACACCCTCTCAATGACGGCCCTCAGCTTGACGCCCAAAGAGCAGGAGATATGCGAGTTGCTAGCCAACGTCGTAGAAACCATTCACACACAGCAGCCAGAGCAGCCCAGGCTAGTGTTGCGGATTGCGGGCGGATGGGTGCGCGACAAGCTGCTTGGTCTCGAGTCGCACGACATTGACATTGCCATCGATAGCATGAGCGGGTTTGACCTCGCTCAGCACGTCAACCAATATCTGTCCGCGCACGGGTGCCCAGTGAGCACGGTAGCCAAGATCAGCCAGAACCCAGAGCGGTCCAAGCACTTGGAGACGGCGACGACGAGCGTGTTGGGGCTGCTGGTAGACTTTGTCAACTTGCGCAGCGAGACGTACAACTCGGACAGCCGCATTCCGCAGATCGAGTTTGGCACCCCTGCCGACGATGCCTTTCGCCGCGACATCACGATCAACGCCCTGTTTTACAACATACACACGCGACAAGTGGAGGACTTTACTGGCCGCGGGCTGGCTGATTTGCGCGATGGCATTGTAAGAACGCCGCTGGAGCCCTTCAAGACGTTTACAGATGACCCACTGCGCGTCTTGCGAGTGCTGAGGTTTGCCAGCCGATTCAACTATGCGATAGACGAAGCGACTGCCGAGGCCATTATGCGACCCGAGATCAAGTGCGACTTGGATGCAAAGATCAGCCGCGAGAGAGTCGGCGTTGAGCTCGAGAAGATGGCAGCCGGGCCACATCCCTTGCTTTCCATTCAGCTCATTCTGCGCTTTGGGTTGTACACCAGCATTTTTCGCACGCCTCCTCGGGCCGAATGGGCTAGCTTGGAAGATGAGCCGCAAGCAGGACCAACAGAGCCCAAGGACTCTGCAGTCGCTGAGGCACTTGCACGCAATATGCTAGAACTGGTGGATGGCTCTAACTCGCTTCTGCACGGTATGCCCCAGCTGTGCCTGGCAATTGGCGGTGGCGAGATGGCTATGCGGCGGTCGCTGATGCTTGCCGCCTTTTTGTACCCGTACCATGGCCTGCTAGTTCGCGACAAGAAGAAGGTAGTTCCTATGGCGTTCGTAGTAGTCCGCGACGGCATAAAGCTGTCGCACTTGGATGCTGAAAGCACGGTTGGGCTGCACCAATTTGCAGCCTCACTCGCGTCAGCAGCAAGCGCCTGTGTGGCAGGGTCGCTGGATCGCAGGACGCTTGGTCTGCAGATCCGCAGCATTGGCTCGCGTTGGCCACAGAGCGTCGTGTTTGCTGCTGCGCTTGAGCTCTTGAACGGGAAGAATGCGACTGCTTTGGCGGCAGTGACGGAAAAGTACAAGGCCTATGTGGGCCGTGTAGTTGCTGAGGGCTTGGCTGAGGCCTATACCATGAAACACATTGTAGACGGCAAAGCCGCTGCAAAGATCCTGGGAATCAAGCCTGGGCCTGCTCTCAAGGGCGTGCTGGACTGCGTCATGGATTGGCAGTTGGACCACCCGCTTGGCACACGAGGCGAGTGCGAGATGTTCATTAAGGAGACCATTGGCGCTGACATGCAGTGATAGTAACTTGAGTAGAAGTAATAGTAGTGAGTACTAGTTGAAATGGAAGCTCCAGTGCTGGAGTAGCATTTCACTCCAGTGGAAGGGCCAGCCAACAATGTCCCCGCCACAAGAAATCTCCAGTTTTTTTTCCTTAGCGTAGGGCTGGACAAAGCGCCTTTTGAAAACTAAGGATGCTCTCGGACTTTACCACTGCTTCTTTGTCTGTCAAGTCCTACGGTCAACAAAAGAATCTATAGGACTTTGAGGAAAGGTGCTTCCCTTTTCCGCCAACAGGTGGCAGTTTGGAGGCAAATAAATTTCCATTTCCGCTAATAACACGGGTACTGTTGGATAGCAGCGAGTATAGTCGGCCAGATCGCAATTACGAGTCCATGATCATAATCTTGCGATTATGATTACAAGTGACTATGGCGGCGCTGTTTAAATATGGCGCTACGGGTCATTAGTGGTGCGAGATCTCTTTAGTTATTTGAGCTCGCATATTTAGGATAATTATATACTTAGGGTTTATTCTAATCCCGCATAGTACTATCCAACACCCACTCTCCAGAAACCAATGATAAAAAGAACAAAGAATGAATTCGAAACGGGTCAAAGAGCAGGTTTGGACTTTGGTTTGTGTTTTTCAGCGCTTGCAAAACAGGTAAGCAATTGTCTTTCTCCTTGAACAGCTTCTTTTGTCGCTGCCTATTCGACCCCATTTTGGCAACCAGAAAACGCCCGAAAGAAATGATCGGGCTGGTCTGCAAACACCTTGAGGTCCCTTCACTGCCTTTTCTCTTGCCTGCCTTTCTCTTTAATATCGCCTGCTATTCTCATCCACTTGCCCACGGTCCTAATACGCCTATAGTTTCCAACAATGCATTTTAAGGAAATCGCCTTTCATGTTGTGGCACTCAGTATGGCTGCCGTTGCTGCCATGGCCAACAGCAACCCCATTGACTGGGAGGGGTCTTGCACCGAAGCCGCCACTGCTGCCAGCTGGAACCAGATTCGTGCTTGGCTGAGGTTTACGGCTGAGGTTTATGCTTGCCAATGATGCTGCTCCAAGGATTACCATGTCTATGCACCAGCAAATCTACAAGCCTCTCAACAGCAGCTACAGCTTTCCAGCCACGCCTGACCTGGACACCTTTCAAAAGCTGGCAGCATTGTCAGCACCAACTACATGCAGTACACACTCGATTGGCTGTTGAGCAGGTACTGGGAGGAGAACCCTTGCGTTAATCCAACCCCTACTATTTTGCCCTCGACCAGCAGCGCCGATTCGCCCATCAGCAGCGCACTCTTTGTCTGATAGCTCTGACTCGTCCTTGATTAGCAGCTCCGAGCCAACATCTGCTCCCACCGACATCGACGCCTCTACTCCCTACTTGAGTGCACCCATCTCCCTGTATTCTACTACCTCTCCTCACAAGTGCCATGTTGCCGTTGTAGTTACTAGTTGCGTGGTCCCTGCATACCCGGCTCTACTAAAAACCCTTACTAATGCTATCAATGCTATTGAACATAATGCAAGCTCTACCACCTACACTCTACCTGGAATGGCTAGCATAACACATAGACACATGGTGGGTGCTGTTTTAAATCTCACTCAAGGGCTAGTCAGTCTAACTGGCCTCACCTGGATCACAAGCTAGCCATGTACCCAGCATTTCTGCGCACGTAATACGCCAGCTGAAGCAGAGTTTTTCTTTTATTTTTAATAGCCACCTAATGGTTAAATAAAACCAACTATTGCTTTGTTGGCTTATGCTAGGTTAAACTCCTCTGGCTTTGCTAAGTGAGCTCAGGAAGCACACTGCTCTACACGGACTGAAAAACCCAGCTGGTGGCTCATGCATTGAGGCAAAACACATGTAAAACCTTTATTGTAAAGCCAAGCAGCTAGTGGTGAAAAATCCCTAAGCCAAAGTAAACTAGGTGGTTATTCTTCAAATATCTTCCTCGCGTATCAATCCAATAGCTGAGAGAGCACTCTTCAAATCGTCACAATGTACGCCAAGCTGTTCCATAGAGACACAATTCCACGCTGTTACTTCCGCATTTTCTCTTTCCTGTTTGGCATCGCTAGTGTAGTAAAGAATAAACTGAGTACTTGTTGTTTTTATTCTTTATAGATATGTGGCAGAGCCACAGCTTTTATACCAATAAATTGTTACTACTATACGTTCTTTCCCTGAGTCGTCGTCGCGCACATCTTGTCTGTGTGCATTTGTGGATGTCTCTTTGCTCATGTCTTCGATGTGCGTGCATCAGCAATTTATGCCAGTCTTGCCCATTATACCCGTGATTTCGTCATCACAGCTAGCTTCTAATCCTTGAACAATACCTTGAACATATTCAAAGCGTTGTTTATTATTCATACATTTTGTTTCGGCGCCCCAATAACGATAGCTTACTACTAGAAAATAAGTAGGATACGTGAGTACAGTATCTGCACAAGCTTCAAAATCCTTTTCATCATATACAATTCCATTTGTTGCTAAATAAACAGTAAGCCCTCCTATTTGCCTATAGAGTTGATTTTTTGCTGATACTAGTGCTGTTTCACACGTGGTAAATGGAACAGTGAGGTGAGGCATTTTAAAAGCTTCCCTTTTTACCACTTTTACAGCTGGGCACTTTATTTTTACGCACATGCTATCCTTGAGCTTCTGCAGTTCCTCTAGTTGCTCACCAGTTAGTGTGTCCATTGACAGCTAGCGAGCAGTAGTTAAAAGTGGGTGATTCAATGAGCTAGAAGAAAAAGGTAGTGAAGGAGGAGAAGGAAAGGAAGGTGGAGGCTGCCAATAGGCTTTTTATAGCCCCAAAGGAGGCCAGAACAAGGAAAGAGAGGAAAAATATCACCAATAATTTTGTCTAAGTATGCACTTGCCAAAGTCCTTCATTCCTTTCTTCAAAGTACCTGTTGGATAGTACTATGCGGGATTAGAATAAACCCTAAGTATATAATTATCCTAAAAATGCGAGCTAAAATAACTAAAGAGATCTCGCACCACTAATGACCCGTAGCGCCATATTTAAACAGCGCCACCATAGTCACTTGTAATCATAATCGCAAGATTATGATCATGGACTCGTAATTGCGATCTGGCCGACTATACTCGCTGCTATCCAACAGTGGGGCTGACTGACCAGAAGGTGGCTGGAGTGGAAAGCAGTTGGGTCAGAAACATATAAGGTGTGTAATGAAGCTATGTCAAAGCCAAGACATGTAATAAAAGACGTTTGAAAAAATAAAGTAAATAATAAGGAATTAGACTCAGTAAAAGCCATGTACGATATGAGTGGCGACTGTTGACTTCTAGAGATTAACCACCTCCAAACTATCTTGTTTCACGTCGCCAAATAACAATTTAGGACGTCAGCGCTTGGAATGTTTCTGGGCCAGATGCAAAGCCTGTGGTGACCATGCGTAGGTCGGCTCTGAAGGCAACACCAATATCTTAGAGAGGCACGACTCCCGCCGCCAATAGCAGTGCCTGTAATTCTTGTGCTCTTGTCGTTGGGATCCGCTGATCACCAGAGATTACATCAGCCACTGTAATGCGCATAAGTGGATAAATGGAGGCCAGATCAAAGAGCATTCCATTCCCCAGCTTCTTGGCTCAGCTTCTGAACTTTTTGTTGTGTTCGAAAATGCTGACTCGAATTTGTCTGAATCTTTTGCAGCGCCCACTCTGCCGCCAAGGACGACTGGCACAACAACTAGTAATTCGTGGACTGACTACCTCGGGCTCTGCTTATCAGCCCCGCAACAACCTGCGATCAGCGCTTCGGCACGCACAGCAGTCGCTCGACGATATCAGCTTGTTTGGCCAGTACCGACGCATTATTCCAGCCTCGCTTGTAGCAGCCAAGCCTAGTCCCCGCGAACCGTCGCTATCGATGGTTCCTGCGCACATCTCACGGCCTGCCTACGCAAAGACGGGAAGCCCCCCGACATGGGAGACAGAGATTCCGATTCTTGACGAAGAGGAGATCGAGTGTCTGCAAGCAGCGTCCGAGGTGGCGCGTGATGCACTGGCGCTGGGCGGCAGCATGGTGCGTGCTGGCGTGACTACTGAGGCTATTGACGACGAGGTACACAAGTTTATTATATCGCGCGACGCTTACCCGTCGTGTCTCAACTACATGGGATTCCCGCGCTCTATCTGCACTAGCGTCAACAACGTCATTGCGCACGGTATTCCTGGTAAACGGCCGCTTGAGGACGGCGACTTTGTCAATATTGATGTGACTGCCTTTAAGCGAGGATTCCATGGCGACACATCTGCAACCTTTGGCGTGGGCCAAGTAGACCCGCCAGGCGTGGCGCTGATGGAGGCTACGCGTGAGTCTTTGGAGCTGGCTATCCAGGCGTGTGGGCCAGGAGTGTTGTTGGCGACGATAGGCGAGGTTATTAGCGTGCATGCGGAGGCCTTGGGGTACTCGGTCTCGCAGGACCTGACAGGCCATGGGATAGGCCGAAACTTCCACCAGAACCCGCTGATCTGCCATCACTATAACGAGGAGCCTGGCGAGATGGTGCCAGGTATGGCCTTTACTATCGAGCCGATTCTGTGCCAAGGTGTAGCCACGGGTATCCAGTGGCCCGACGGCTGGACTATCACGACTACCGACGGCGGCCGGTCCGCTCAGTTTGAGCACACAGTGATCATCACTGATCAGGGCGTTGAGGTGCTGACGGCTTAGCTCTCTTTCCCAGAAAGGCGCGTAACCAGAAATGGCGCCTCTTTTCTCCTAACTTTTTTCTTGCTCATCACATTGCTTCAATTTGTACAATCCCTTTTTGCACACTATAAAATGATATCGACAGACGACCCGAGCCTAATCTCGTCGTATGAGCTGGTGACGCGGGCGCTGGAAGATTCAATAAAGTATGACAATTTGAGTGATGCGGAGAAGAGCCGCGCACGCAAGCGGCATGTGCGGCGAATTGACCGTCGGTCCTGGTGGCAGAAATGCCTTGGCCATGTTCGCAGCGTCGACCTATTCTGGGCGCTCACCATAGTATCCATCGGCGGGTTTGTGCTCATAGCACTGGCGCTATTGTATTTCCGGCATTCGCACCAAGTGTTCTTGCACCGATTCTCGCACGAGGAGCTAAGCCAGCGCGAACACACATTGGGGTTTGACCGGGTGTATATTATTGAGCGGCCAATGCACGACAACACGCAGGCGCATCGGGCGAGGTGGGAGGCGGTGGGCAAGCAGCTTGATATTGGGTTTGAGACGTGGCCTGTTTCTGTGCCGAGTCCTCTGGACCCGAAGCAGATTATGCTGCATCAGCGCGAATGCTGGCGGCCGCATTTGGCTATTTACCGGGATATTATTGACAAGGGGTACATGGACGCGCTTATTGTTGAGGACCATGTTGCATTTGGGCCTAGCCCGAAATTGCGTATATATAGCGCGTTGATGGGTATCCCGGCAGACTGGGACGTGCTGCAGTTGGGACCAGAGACAAATGGCACGGACTCGGGCCACCATGACGATATTCCTATAATGGGCACTCAGCTTAGGTATCGGCGTGTGGATGACGGTGCATGTAACAACTTGGCGTATGCTATTTCGCGTGCTGGCACGCGCAAAGTGCTGAAGATCATGGATTCTACTCACGCTCACGCTGACTTTGAGCACTTGCTGCTTGATGCCTTGGACCGCGTTAAACTGTTGCTGTTCCGCGTATCGCCCAGCATATTCAAATGGCAGGATGTATAGTGTCTTTTATAGTTTAATAGAAGGAGCTAAACTATACCTATGTGATACCCTTCTTTTCAGTTGAATGGATACTCTTCGTCAGGAAAGTACGACTTGAAAAGACGCTGGCATAAAATAGGGCCAGCAAACATGTGTTGCTTGAAGGTTTGGGCAAGCGATATTATGATGAACCTAGTTCTCGCAGTAACTCTGGTGCCATTCTTTTCGATCTTTTCTGGACGATCTTCGCTCACAGAGTACCAGCTCTTGGATGTCAAGTTGGAGGTTTGTTGAAAAAGTAGAGAAGTGGGCGGCTGAACTCCTGCCAGAGTACGCTTTTTTTATACCAGGCAACCAAGAGGGAGAGGCCGTTGACTGCAAGCTCACGCATTAGCTTAAAAGCATGTACCCCAACGATTGCGGCAGACACAAACGCCGTCCTTACACCAAAGCGCAAAAGGAGAAAACCCCTTTTGAAGTCTTTGCCTCTTTGTTCAAAGCATCCGCAATCGTGAGGGTGCGCCTTTCAAAGACCCTCCAGAGAACTTTCACGGAAAAAGGAGCCGTTGCCTCAAAGCGTTCTTCCATGCGGCCCTAAGAGAGGAGCGAGCCAGTTGCTAATGGCCTGTGGTGCTGGGGTCCATTCCACCGAATGGTCGTAAAGTTGCTAGCGTCACATCGTGTTCGTCAGCAAAACATGAGATAAAAAAATGAAAGCAGATAGAGAGACTACATTTGCTGTGCATGGCCATGGAGCGCGTGGCTGAGGCGATGCTCGTCAGTAGATTCGTACTTGTCGCCAGGAGCGGTGTTCTCGTCAAAGGCTGCGCCAAACTGAGGTTTGACTCGCGGTGGCTGAACTAGAGTAGCGCCACCAATCGCCGTTGGCGAGCAAGCATCAAACGAGGATGATGGGGGACGTGTCCTTGAGACCACCGCATTGTATCTGGCGCCCACGGAATCCTTGCCGATGACATTCAGCGCGCTTTGGTTTCCAGGTCTGGTTGGAGTCTCCAGGAGAGCTGCTTGCTGCTGGCGCAGGCGGTCCGCCCCGTCGGCAAACAGCGTAGCACCATCGTCGTATTGGCCTTTCAGCGAGTCGTTACTGAAGCGAGGCGTCTCAAGGGAGGACACCAACGACTCGATGCTGGTGCTGGCAGCAATGCCGCGGCGTGGAACCGGGGTAATCGGCATGTCCGCCGAGTGCACTGTGCTGCCCGTCTTGGGCCCCATCTCCGTCTCGTCGGGCAAGGCGGCATAATCCACAGACAAGTCCCCAACATGAGAGGCGCAGGGCGAGTTGGAGTCAGGGAAAGACAGGTCAACCGCACATGCAGTCGTAGGCGTGCCAGTGGTAGCGGGCATCGAGGGTCCACTAGCCATCGTCGTACGGTCGGTAGCTTCGGTGCTGAAGCGGCCCGAGGCAAGCATGCGTGGGCTCGGGTAAGACGGCCCAAACTGGCGTCCAGCAAACAGTCGACCAGTCCAGTTGCTGACTAGCGCAGCCGGAGCGGATGCCAGCACAGAGATCTCGGCAGGGTTCGTGGGTCCAGGAGCAGCGCTACTGACGGTGGTTGGCGCCGACATGCACGCATCGTCCGAAGAAAGCGCGTACAGCGCGCGGTGGCGGCTACCATCCATATGCGCGGGCTGCTGCTTCAGTACAGGGCGCTGTACGCGGGTTAGCAGCGAGTCGAGCTCAATCCAGTTGCGCTCGTTGGTGGCAAAGCGACGGTGCTGGGGCGTCTTGATATGCTCGATCATATCGTCGTATTTCGAATGGCAGTTCTCGCAGTATCCCGGCATAGCCACCACGGGTCTGCGCACGGCAGCACGCGGCTTCACCGTACGAGGAGTCGGCGGCACTCGGCCAGACCTGCGCACAGAGTTACTAGCTCCAGCTACGCGAGGGCTGGCAACAGGCTGCTCCAATTTGGACAGATGAGTGACTCGCCCATTGTTGAGGTTCTGGAGCAAGCCCTGCTGCAGCGTGGGGTCAGCGGCGCTTGGGTGGAATGCGGTAGAGGTCGACGTGGTACCATGGGAATGGGCTATTCCCGACGCGTTAGAGTCCATCATCAGCGATGCGTCCATGGGTCGGATTGCCTTGGGAGGACCCAATCCGTTTGCCATAACGCGTGACGGACGAGTCGGTGTCAGCAAGTAGTCGGCAGCTTCACGCGTAGCGTCGGCACGCGCCCTGCCGCCTTGAATGATAGCAAGGGGCTTTACCGCACATTGGCCCGGTTCGTTGGCCGCATTCTGGGCGGTCGGCGTCCATGCCTTGCGATGCGGGGTCTGTAGGCGACTAGCGGGAGTCTTGCTCATCAGCTGGACGGTGGGGAGCGTAGCTTCGGGCTCGGGGGTCACATTCTCCTTGTTGTCGTCGACATCAGAGTCGCTACCCTTGCTTGAGGTCGTCGGGTCTTCGTACTGCAAAAAGGGGCAGCGGCCAGTAGGAACCATGTAGAGCTTGGGCCATGGCGGGTCGCGACCAGGCTCTGGCGGGCGGTAGTCCTCAACGATGGCCGGGCGATTGAGGTGCGTTGCGTCTTCGACAAGCACATAATAGTACTTGAAGTAGTAAAAGTCAACGCAGTGAGCAACCGACGTGCCCTCAAAGGTCTTGTGCCGCATCGCGTACATTTTCTCGGTCGAGAACGCCTCGTTCAACTTGCGCTTGGCAGACATAACCGAGGCACCACCATGCGCGTTGGCAGCATTGTAGCCGGGAACGAGGATAGCCAGGACTCGCTTCTCAAGCTTCTCGAGATCCCAGATCTTGAGCTGGAAGCGCTTTGCCAGCGACACGACATGAGAGCCGCTGTCGGGGCTCGTGTCGTTGGCGATTTCGGCAGATTCCACAATGACGTGCGTGACTTTTTGCGCTGAGAAGAACGTCTCGACGCTGGCGCCCAGATTGCGGATAGGCGCTGTCAGTCGCTGGGCCGTGCCGTCGTCGATTCCTTCAAAGTAAAAGACAAACGAGGGAAAGGCCCGGCGGTACGCAAACACCCACTCAGCCACACGCGCCTTTTGCACGCGCTGCTGCTCTGCGATAGCTACTGCTGCAGCTGCTGCGCTGTCATTCAGCTGTGCCGGCGTTGGGGCCTTGGCTTGAGGAGTAGGCAGGCCAAGAGTAGTGGCCGCGTCGGGGGTTGCGGGCGAGTGAGCTCGCTGGTTCCCGCGCTGCTTCTCTTTCTCGGTGATAGCTTGGAGCGGGTTGCGTCGACCCAGAGTAGCAGTGGGGTGGTGCATGGGCGTCTGCTGGCCAGGGCTGGCCAGCCCTACCATGCTTCGCCGCGTCTGCTGGAGCCGAGCAAGCGTTGCACGCTGAGCCGGACGCGTAGGTGTCGCCAATGCGCGCTCTGGCGACGTGATGCCGTGATTCTGAGATGTGGCGTATATAGTGGCACGCGCAGCAGGCGACGCGCCCAGATTCCTAGCCGAGGGCTTGGGCGCGTCAAAGGTCAATTTCCGGCTAGCCATTAAAGTGCGAGGTGTGGACTATAAATGGTATGGAAAGGTTTAGTGCATGGCATTGGCGCACGAAGCCCAAATGCACAAGCCCGTTGTCGGTACGCGTTTTTTTTCAAAGGTGGAGATGCGGAATTGAGGCAGGATTCTAGGAAAATAATACGAAAGGCACCAAATAAACGCGTTAGAAGACGGAGAAATTGGCAAAAGATAAAATGCGAGAATTTGTGGAATTTAGAAAGAAGCGGGACACTCAAGGCGCGTGCAGGAAATGGGGGGCTGTGTTTACTGGCAAGCAAACATGGAAAATGCCAACGCGAAAAATTTATGCGGAATGTACGGGATGAGCAGGTTAGTCCCCCCAAACAGGCAGTTCCCAATCGCTAGTCAAAAGCATGGGCAGATTAATTCAAAGCACGCGTACCTTCTAGCGGTCCTGCTAATAGCTGCTCCTCTAGACACCGGTGGCTATGGAGGACAGCCAACAGACGGAGCTCTTGTAAAATGCGATAAAAAAGCAGATGCACAGCAACTGATGAAGATAAAAAGAGAGACATAATGCTTGTCGCCAGACCCGTCGTCTTTTATATGCTAAGGGCATGCGCAGCAAGGAAAAAAATGATGCGGGCCCGTCTAGGCAAGCTAGTCCAGAGTAGGGGAGGGAAGGGATGGACTGGCAGGGACATACAAGAGAAGTAAGAGGGTGTCTACGTATAATGGCTAGCAGCAGCTCGACAGTAGAGTCCGTATATTGACAACGCAAAATCGCGTAGGCTATCTATCGTGGTTTCTTTTTTAGGTACATGAGAATGTTGGTGTTAACTACACGCGACTGCGCTTGCTCTGAACATTTCTCTCTCTAAGCGACACTACCTCTTGTGGGTCTCGCTTCTTGCCAGCCAGAGACTTTGCCATTGCTAAATCGTCAATGGCCATCTTCTCTTCTTCCCGCTCTGCCTGCTGGCTGCGGAGCCGTGACTCCACCTCGGCATTAGCCTGATCTGTTTGTCTGTTGAAGGCCTTGAATGACCGGCGGCCTATGATGGCGCTACTACTCCCTTCGTCCTTGGTCATTTGTAGGTAGCTCGGCTCATAAACAACGCGTGCCTTGGGTCGCTCTTTGGAGATCACACCGTCCGCATATACAGACCGCCATTGGGACTCGCTGATCAGCCGCTTTTCCAGTTTCTTTTCTGCGTCAACCTTTGCTCGGTCTGCCGAGCGCTGCATAAACTACACCTTGCAAGAAAGAGTTGAGCTATGTGGTCTATCTATCTATCAGTGGTTTAGACGCGGCTCAGGCGCTGCTTACCTTCATTGACTGAAGCTTTGTCGATAGGTGCTTCTCATCGGTGGCTGTCGGCCCGGATCCCGGCTCTTTATCTGCTGACATTGTGCTGTATGTGAAAGAACGATGTGTTTAGAGCTTAAGTGCGCTGATCAAACACAGCCATTTCGCTGATTTTTGATCTAGCCCGTGCTTGCAAGCTATCCAATTATGGACTTGATGGATGGGTCTGGGTTGCACCACCTCTCGCTCGTATCTCACGGTCTTTGCTCTCTGTTTTCCCCTGGGCCTTAGTGCTCTGCTAGCTACTCTAACACTCTTTCTATGCTACTCGGAAAGCGCACAGCCTTGCTTTGTTCAGCAGCAAGACACAACTCCCGTATCTCTGGATTGCCTGCGCTTAGCATGTCTGTTCCAGCTGCACTGTTCCACGCTGGCTCACGACCACAAACGAGGCATCCACCAGCGCGCGACGGCGATGAGCTCAGCCGGCCACTAGAGTCCGCCGATGTGCGCGCATTCTGGGAGAAGCAGGCCGAGAACCGGCAGCCACCGAGCACCGAGAAGGACAGTCTTGATAAGAGCGAGCTGCGCGGTCTGCTGTCGACAATAATTCACAAGAGCGGGGCGTACAAGGGAGCAGTGAAGATGGGGCTGTTCACACAGAAATGCTGCGACTTGTACGAGTCTTTAGACGCCGGCGGGCGCGTCGCGTTTCTCAGACTCTTAGCTGTCGAGTATTGCGCGCCAAAGGGCGAGGCCCAGAAATTGGCCAATGACTATCTGGAGAGCTTGGCGCAGTCCTCTGATCCGGCGCAAAGCGCCCTAGGGGCCAGAGCTCTGCGCGATAGCTTGACGCCGCAGTACTCCGAGCTTATAGACCAGATCAACCGACTGCCAGGCGGGTTCTCCTTTCTGGTGCGGATGCGCGCGGACATGCTGGAGTATATACGCGGACACCGCGACGACGAGGCCATGCGGGCCATGAGCGACATGCTGATGAAGAAGCTGGAAACGTGGATCATTGGCACATTGGATCTCAAACGCATCACATGGAACTCTCCGGCATGCACTATCGAGAAGCTGGGACAGTACGAGTCGGTGCATGCCGTCAAATCCTGGCTCGACGTCAGGCGCCGGCTGGGTAACGGACGTCGCTGCTTTGGGTTCTTCCACCGCAGCGTGCCCATGGAGCCACTGGTGTTTGTCTGGGTAGCACTTACTGATAGCGTCTCAGACAACGTGCAGTCCATATTGCAGGAGCGCGAGCCGACAACGGCTGAGGCTGAGGCGACTGCCAGGTGCGCTATCTTCTACTCGATCAACTCGCAGCCAGGATTGTCGGGCGTCGATCTGGGCAACTTCTTGATCAAGCGCGTGGTTGGAGTATTGAGAGCCGAGCTGCCCACTATTGACACCTTTTGCACCCTGTCGCCCTTGCCAAAGTTCCGAGCCTGGCTTGACCAGTGGCTGACACCCGAGCGCCTGGCCGCTCCGCCACGAACCGTGGTAAGCGAGGACGCTCAAAAGGCTCTTGCTGCTCGAGTGCCACATTCGCTCACGTGGACGGCTGCGCTCAAGCATATTATCGATAGTCGTGGATGGACCAGTGATCAAGCCAACCTCGATGCCATGGAGCCTGTGGTCCGAGCACTGGGCGCTCACTACTTGCTCAACGTCAAGCGTGGCAAGAGCCTTGCTGCCTATGACCCTGTTGCCAACTTCCATCTGCGCAACGGCGCCTGCTTGCACCAAATCAACTGGCGCGGCAACACCTCGTACAGCGGACTGCGTCAGTCGCTGGGTCTCATGTGCAACTACAACTATGTGCTGGACCGCATTGAAGACAACAACGAGCGATATGTACATGACGGCTCAATAGCCATTTCTGGCAGCGACCCATTTATAGCCGAAGCCAAGCGCATGGCAAGCAGCATTGCACATACAGCAAAACTCTGATCCTTGTGATTTTGCCATATCTTGTAGCTAAAAGCGGTTCTGATTTTAACCTGTGCCGTTATTTTTTTCTATTTTTTTCGGAAAAGATATTTGTTTAGCATTCCTCTCGCACTCATATTTTTGCTCGCGCAGATGATAGCAATCCCCGAGGCTTGCCGAGACCGCACGTGGCTTTCCGTCGCCGGAGCCACGAGTCGGCCCACGCCTGAGCGCTCGTTTACGATAATGAGCTACAACATCCTATGCCAAAAGCTCATACGCCGCAGCCTATTCCCCTATGCGAGTCCCAATAGCCTGAAGTGGAAGCTGCGCAAGAGCCTGTTGCTTAGCGAGATATCGCACTGGAAGGCCGACATCATGTGTCTACAAGAAGTGGAAATCGTTTACTGGCACCAGATATTTGCCCAGCACTTTAAGAGGCTTGGCTACGACTCTCGGCTATTCTACAGTAAGAGCAAGTCCCATGGTGTAGCTATTTTGTGGAAGCGCAGCAAATTTCATATTGTGGACGAAATGGGCGTACGCATGGATGAGTCAATGGTCGTGTGCGAGGAGACCTTGCAGACCGATAACGTGGGCCTCGTTGCTACCCTGAGGTTCGGCTCTGCTGGCAGCATGGATTGTGCGGACCCCTATGCCGATTCCGTTGACCCCGAATACAGAATAGACAGTGGTGTACCAGCTAGTGGCGCACAGGCGAGTAGCGAGGGGATTATTGTATCTAACACGCATTTGTTTTGGCGCCCGGACGCCTGCTACGAACGCTTACAACAGCAAATTGCTATGTTAGCTGCGCAGAGAGAGATGCAGGAAAAATATCCCGAATTTACACTTATCTCGTGTGGCGACTTTAACACCACACCCGATGATGCCGGTTACGCCCTTTTGACCAAAGCTCGTCCCGTCACGCTCAACGAGTGGCAGCTGGACAACTTGCTCCCAACCACTATGGCCGAAGTTGGAGATGAGCCCAGCAGCGACACGCCAATTAGCTATGCGGAGATGGCCACGGCAGGGACGCTGGCCGAGACAGACGATACAAATAGCAAGAGGCGTCGTTTAGAGGAGGAGGAAAGGCAGGCTGAAATTGATTTTGCGCGTGACCAGGAGCGTGTTAGGCGGCTTCTGGAGCTGATTCAGGCTGATAACGACCCGTTAAAGAGCTGCTATGGTACGTATGCTGACCTTGATGCGTCGTATCGCACGGAGCAGTGGGCCGGCGAGCCGATTTATACAAACTATGCAAAGTGGAAGGGCACCCTGGATTATATATTTTATCAACCCGGTCGGGGCCTGGATGTGCGAGATGTCATGTCGCTGCCTGCTGAGGAGCGTATGAAACCTGGGCTGCCCAATGAATCGTTTCCTAGCGACCATGTCGCCTTGTTGGTGCGCTTTGGCTGTGCATAAAGTGGCGCAATGTAGCTTGCATTAATAGCCTGCATAGATTTTTTTGGGACAAACTCTCTAGCCTTTTTTCTTCCTTGTTCAAGACTCCTTTACAGACTATTTTTTTTGTTAACTCTTGGACTACGCACACCCTGCTATCTACAATGTCGGCTATTGAGGAACACGCTCCGGCATCGATTCTTGATCAAGACCTGTACAAGTTCTGCATGCAGCAAGCCGTACTCCAGCACTACCCCGACATTGACGCCGAATACAGGTTTGTGAACCGAGACCCGTCTATTCTGTTCAACCGGGAGGCCTTTGAATGGCTACTGGAGCAGATATCCAGCATGGCCGAACTGCGTGCCACTTCCAATGACCTGGAGTACTTGCGATCTGCATGTCCGTATTTCTCAGCCGAATACATTGCGTTTTTGTCCGAGTTCCGGTACAACCCGTCGGCAGAAGTAACCTGTTCGCTTGACGAGGACTTGGGTTTACTCAGTTTGCATGTTAGCGGCAATTGGACTTGCATCATACTCTACGAGGTGCCGCTTTTGGCTATGATAGCAGAGGCACATTACCGATTCGTGGACGTGGACTGGAGCTACGAGGGGCAGCGGGCTAAAATAGCGGCCAAGGGCAAAATGCTTGCTAGGGCTGGCTGCAGGTTTGCCGAGTTTGGAACGAGACGTCGTCGTAGCTTCAAGACCCAGGATATTGTCATGTCAGAGCTGTCCCAAATAAGATCCAGTGGAGGCGGTATTGCGGGGACTTCAAACGTCTACTTGGCGCGCAAGTACGGTGTTCCGCCAGTGGGAACTATCGGCCATGAATGGATCATGGGCATTGCTGCCTTGGAGAATACGTACAAGGACGCTGATCGCTTGGCATTGCTCAAGTGGCAGCAAACGTACAGCGGCCGCTTAGCCGTAGCCTTGGCTGATACCTTTGGTACTCGTGTATTCTTTGCCTCGTTTGATCGCGAGTTAGCGGGCACTTATAATAGCGTGCGCCATGACTCTGGAGACCCTCTCGCATTTGCGCAGGCTGTCTGTGAGCACTACAGGGGGCTTGGAATAGACCTATCGACGAAGTGTATTTTGTTTTCGGATAGCTTGACTCCGGAGATAGCTATTGGTATTAAGAACCAATGCGACTCGTATGGTATTGGGTGCTCCTTTGGTATTGGAACTAACTTTACTAACGATTTCAATTTGGCGTCGAACCCTGCCCTTGCTGGTACTGCCCTGAATATTGTCATCAAGCTGTTTCGGTGTGGCGGAAGGCCCTGTGTCAAACTCAGCGACGATAAAACCAAGTACACTGGTGACGTCGATGAGGTTGCGCGTGCGCAATCGGAGCTAGCGCAGTTCTACCAGCAATAGTAGCAAGTGCCCTTAAGCCTTTTGAAATAGTGCTTATCAATATGAAGCACTCAGACTAGCTACTGTAGTCTACTTTCCCCTCTAGCTTGTGCCAGTTTATGAGGTCAACCCTAGCAGTGCTCCAATTCCTAAAACCTACCATGTCTATATGACCCGAGTGGTAGGAGCACTCCGTTGTTTTGCTCTATTTTTGGTTAGGGCTACTTAGGAAGCCGGATATCGATACACTTTCAATTAGCCCGCTCACATCCTATAAAACTAGCGGCTTCTTTAATCCAACAGAGAAAACATCAGGTGCACTACAATGCCACCATCGCAAAAAGCCTCCTGTTTTTTTCCTAGCGCAGGGTTGGGCAAAGCGCTTTTTGAAAATTAAGGATGCACTCGGACTTTACCACTGTTTCTCTGTTTGTTAAGTCCTGCGGCCAACAAGGTAATTTATAGGGCTTTGAAGAAAGATGCTTCCCTTCTCTGCCAGCAGGCTGCAGCCAAGAAGAAAATTAATTTGCATTTCCGCAAATAACACGGATGCTTTGAAGAAAGGAATTGAAGGTTCTGGCAAGCGCATGCTTAGATAAAATTGTTGGGGATATTTTTCTTCTCTCTTTCCTTGTTCCGGTCTCCTCCTTTGGACGCTATAAAAAGCCTGCTGGTAGCCTCCAGATTCCTCTCCTTTCCTTTACTACCTCTTTCTTCCAGCTCACTGAATCACCCATTTTTAATTACTGTTCTATAGCTAGCTGTCAATGGACATTGAGAATCTGGATCAACAATTATTAGACCATCTAGACACAGTTGAAGGACCCTCAGATGGAGCAATGGAGTGTCAAGTTGTAAAGATAAAGAATGGAATACCTTCAGAAATTTGTAACTTTCTAGTTCCATTCATCACTTGTGGAGATGCGCATGAGAAGGCATATCTTGAATTTAATAGTCAAATGAAAGGATACTCGCTGTTTGTAGCAACCAAAGGAAAGGTGTACTCAGCTGCGAACAATCTAGAAGAACACGCAGATGTGACGCTTGGGTATCCTACTTACTTTTTAATAATGAACTATTATTCTTGGTGCACCGAAACAAATGGTAAGGATATTAGTGAATGCTTTGAATATATTCAGGATAAGGCTAGAGAAGTTGAAAGTGTTAAAGCAAAACAGAGGAGAGAAGAGGCAGAAATGATATGTCTAGAGAGCACCAAAAATCTGCTGTTTAGCAAACAGCCTGACAATAGCAAGTAGTGTGCTTGTGTTTGCCTCAATGCATGAGCCACCAGCTGGGTTGTTTAACCTGTGTGTAGAGCAGGGTGCTTCCTGAGCTCACTTAGCAAAGCCAGAGGAGTTTAACCCAGCATAAGCCAACAAAGCAATAATTAGTTTTATTTAACCATTAGGTGGCTATTAAAAAATAAAAGAAAAACTCTGCTTCAACTGGTGTACTACGTGCGCAGAAATGCTGGGTACATGGCTAGTGTTGGATAGTACTATGTGGGTTTAGAATAGACCCTATATATAATTATCCTAAATATATGAGTTAAAATAACTAAAGAGATCTCGCACCACTAATGTCCCGTAGCGCCATATTTAAACAGCGCCACCATAGCCGCTTGTAATCATAATCGTAAGATTATGATCATGGACTTGTAATCGCGGTCTGGCCGACTATACTCGCTGCTATCCAACAGCTAGCTTGTGATCCAGGTGAGGCCAGTTAGACTGACTAGCCCTTGAGTGAGATTTAAAACAGCACCCATCATGTGTTTATGCGTTATGCTAGCCATTCCAAGTACAGTGTAGGTGGTAGAGCTTGCATTATGTTCAATAGCGTTGATAGCATTAGTAAGGGTTTTAGTAGAGCCGGGTACGCAGGGACCACCCAACTAGTAACTACAACGGCAACATGGCACTTGTGAGGAGAGATAGTAGAATACAGGGAGATGGGTGCACTCAAGTAGGGAGTTGAAAGCGAACTGTTTAAAGACAACTAAACAGTCGCTATCAGAGGTGAAACAAAATATATCCGAAAAAGGTTAAAAAACAGCTCTGAAGAAAGAACAGATAAAAGTCAGTCCGGAAGACGAGAAAGGGAAAAAGGGAGATCACCGTCGGGTGATCTCTGAATTAAGTAGCCGTTGGCTCAACAGCCAACAGGAGTAGAGGTGTCGATGTTGGTGGGAGCAGATGTTGGCTCGGAGCTGCTAGTCAAGGACAAGTCAGAACTATCAGACAAAGAGTGCGCTGCTGATGGGCGAATCGGCGCTGCTGGTCGAGGGCAAAATAGTAGGGGTTGGATTAACGCAAGGGTTCTCCTCCCAGTACCTGCTCAACAGCCAATCGAGTGTGTACTGCATGTAGTTGGTGCTGACAATGCTGCCAGCTTTTGAAAGGTGTCCAGATCAGGCGTGGCTGGAAAGCTGTAGCTGCTGTTGAGAGGCCTGTAGATTTTCTGGCGCATAGACATGGTAATCCTTGGAGCATCATCATTGGCAAGCATAAATCTCAGCCGTAAACCTCAGCCGAGCACGAATCTGGTTCCAGCTGGCAGCAGTGGCGGCTTCGGTGCAAGACCCCTCCCAGTCAATGGGGTTGCTGTTGGCCATGGCAGCAACGGCAGCCATACTGAGTGCCACAACATGAAAGGCGATTTCCTTAAAATGCATTGCTGGAAACTATAGGCGCATTAGGACCGTGGGCAAGTGGATGAGAATAGCAGGCGATATTAAAGAGAAAGGCAGGCAAGAGAAAAGGCAGTGAAGGGACCTCAAGGTGTTTGCAGACCAGCCCGATCATTTCTTTCGGGCGTTTTCTGGTTGCCAAAATGGGGTCGAATAGGCAGCGACAAAAGAAGCTGTTCAAGGAGAAAGACAATCGCCTACCTGTTTTGCAAGCGCTGAAAAACACAAACCAAAGTCCAAACCTGCTCTTTGACCCGTTTCGAATTCATTCTTTGTTCTTTTTATCATTGGTTTCTGGAGAGTGGGGCTGACTGACCAGAAGGTGGCTGGAGTGGAAAGCAGTTGGGTCAGAAACATATGAGGTGTGCTTACTTCGTAGTGCATCGGAGCTACAATCAAGCTAACATGTGTAGCTGAGGATTATCTGACAACGTGACATTTGATTAAATTCAAAGTGTGGAACTTCTCCCTAGCCTTGATTCTCCTGATTAGTCTCATATTATGCGCTAATACTCTACCAGCGATTGCACAAGTGCGGGGGATATTGGAAGCAGTAGCTTGGAGTGCTTAGGTGGCTGGGAAACAACCATCTATTCCCGACCAACAAAGGTTCTCACAATATTCAATACGCTTAGCAAACGCTCCTGCCAAACACTTGTAACTGGAGGCTACCTCCCCCACCAAATAGTAATCAATTAATAATGCAATTCCTACATGCTGGGCATGATGCTCGCATACCCACGTTGTATCACAGAGCTCCAAAGTCGGACCCTCGCTTTATACTTAAGTCTTCTTACCCGCCCGTTTCAGTCTTGGCTTAACTCCCTCGTTGCTTAACTACTGAATAAGGCTTCTCCTGTTTCTCACTTTTTATTAGGCACCGATTAATTAGCAATGGTTGCCAGATCTACTACTACTTACACGTTGGTGCTTGTGGCCTTGGCGCAGTCACTGGTTGCTACCAATGCTCAGGAATGGGCAGCTACTAGTTCGGCTCCCGAGCTTGGTCTACCCAGGCCCAACCATACTCCTGGCCATTTTGTCCTAACTGCTTGCAACCACCATTCTTCGCCGCATACTACATATGAGTCCTATTCGCCAGCTCCCGCTCCTTATACACCTGCCCCCGCTCTTTACACGTCGGCTCCTGCCCATTATTCACCAACACCGGCACCATCGCCTTATAAGCCTGCCTCAGTGCCTTACACGCCAACTTCCGCTCCCTATACGCCAGCGCCCGCGCCGTACTCGCCTGCACCCTACGTTCCTGCTGCTTCGCCGTATTTGCCACCCCCATCGTCGTACTCAACTTCGCCAGTTTACTACACTGCTGCTCCAACGCATTGCTCCCACGCACCTCCCCCTTCGCCCTCTTATGGCGATAACTTTTTGCCAGAGTATTCAGCCGCTCCATTGCCTACAGTAGTGATTCACTCGACCCTAACGTCAGTGTGTACTTCGACTTGCACATCGACTTCGACCTGTGTATCGACCTCGTGTGCCACATCATACTCGACCTGGATATGTACATCTACTAGCTACTCGACACGCTACTCGACTGAGACTGAGACCTGTACTCCTGATGCGTCGACAATTACCAAGCACCATACGGACACCACGTTGATTGTTGTCCCAACCACCTGCACCAACATCCTGCCCACCACCATCTATAGCACCAAGCCTACTTACTTGACGCTCACTGAGATGCTGACTGTCACTAGCATTACGCCAACCACCGTTCATCACTCTGTGCCTACTTACTACACGCTCACTGAGCCGACCACATGCTACTTTACTACGCCCTCGCCGACCACTATCATCAAGCATGTTCCTACTTCGCTGACTACCACCGAGGTGCACCTCAGCACCCTTACCACCACCCAATATGCCACTGTTACTAATCTGGCGACCACTACGGCTGTTTTGACCCAGAAATATACCAATACGCTGACGGATACCTCGTACATCACGGAGACAGCCCTTAGCCAGATATTCCGCACCATCACGCAGATGACTACCGACGTGCAGACAATGTACCATACCTGCTGGGATACCGTTGTCGAGTGCTGCCCAGTCACTGTATGCCAGCATGTCACGGATACGTGTGTAGATACAGTCACTAAAACTTGCGTCGAGTATTGCCCCGTCACTGTCGAGCGTCCGCATACCGAGTATGTGCCTAGCGCTATTTCAATTACAGACACTGAGTTCCAGACGGTCACCATGTGCCAGCCTGTCACTGTCTCAGTTCCTATCACTGAGTACGATACTATTTGCCAAATAGTCACTGTTGACCACACTGCTACTATGACTAAGCCAGTTCTCGTCGTACAAAATGTGTGCACTGAATGCCCCAGCCCGCCCCTGCCCCTGCCCCCACCCCAGCATACCTATGCCGACTACATAAGTCCCTATGACCTAAACGGTAGAGTCGCCATTGAGGATGAGGTCGATGATCTGGACCAGGTCGCGAAAAAGGGCCAAAAGAAGGGCGTCAATAAAGTAGTTCCAGCGAAAAAAGCTACCAAGGTCCTTTAAACGATATTTCAGAGTTTCAATCTTTTAGTTTTTTTCATATCATAATTGCCTAATAGCCCGTTTATGTTAATACAACCTTAAAATCGCCACCCAGCCGACAAAAATCTCTATAAGGATTTCTCTACTCCGAGGCAGTGCACAGTGCAGAGTTAATGGCATTTTGGAGATAGTGATGATGCCTATTAGTATGCTATTATGTGGAAAGCGCATCGGGAATATAAAACAAACCAAGCTACAGTTTATGCGGGCGTCCATATTGTCAACTACGACAAGTTGAATAATTTGAGTTCATTGATAACTAGAGTAAAAAAGGCACAAGCACAAAACTAAAGCACATCTATCGACCCTACCAAGCATTCTAGTCTTCAGACGACGCGTAGACTACCTTAACCGCGGGCGTGACCAGTTTAGTCATCATGACGGTGGAAGTGACAGGTACAGGAGCTGTGCTGATCACTGATACAGTTGATGTGGCTGTCTGAGGTACGCCGATAAACATGATGCTAGGGTGCGCCGAGAATGGGGTGTAATCAGGGGACGCAACCAGTGGCAGCGTGTTCCTGAATGAGCATACCTGGGTGGCATAGCTGAGCGGGTCAAGGTCGTTGACGGCATGCGGGACATTAGAGGAAGCATACTGGTGCTCATCAGCACCCAAATTAGTGGCGCTGGCAGCATCGCGTGCAAAGGCAGAGTCGGCGTGTTTGTTCATAAAGTAAAATGGCTTGCTTGTGGCCACGTCGTAGCCGCGCTCGCTGCTGCCCTGGCGTTCCTCCCCGTAGTGAAGGTTGTAGTTGTCAGCGCTTTGGCTGTGGGACTCGGTGTTGTAGTACGTCGTGTAGCTTTGCTCCTCACCTGATGTGTACATGGTGGGGCTGGCTCCGTTGTAATGGACTTTCCAGTCGCCACCCATGGAGCTGTCCTTGGCCAGATCAGAGTATGGCACTTGGTCGTGGCTGTACCAGTCGATTGACTCGCTATCCGCATGCTCGTATGCGTGGTACGGTGACGACTGCGTATCCTCGCTATAGGCCGAGTGGCCACCACCCCACGAGGCAGTGCGCGGGGCGTCCCAGGCGCCAGAGTGGTCGCCCTCAGCAGTGGCAGTCCTCTCTGAAGTCGGAGTGTAGAAGATGTCAGAGTCAGCCACCTTTGAAAGCGCCGCCTCATCAGCGTAGTTGCTATGCGCCTGGTCCCGGGTGTACTGCTGCAAAGTTTGCAGAGCGGGGGTTTCGAGTTCTGTGATTGCGGCTTCGTCGTGGACAATTGACTTTTGACTTAGGTGCAGCTCGGCCGACGCTTGCAAAGCTGCTTCGGCAGAGGCCTCGGCCCTGATCTCGGCTAGAACGGCCTCTCTTGCCTCAGCCGACGCCTCAGCCTTAGCCCTGGAAGCCTCCTCCTTAATATCCTTAACACTGCCTCGCTGGCGCGACCCAGGTAGGTGCACGTAGCTTGCTTCTGTTGCTTGGCCAATGCTAGATGCATCGGCATACGCGGTAGCCTCGTCACTATCAACAGTAGCACTGGTTCGATAGTTCATCACAGAGGCAAGCTGTGTGTCCAAGTCGCCTGCCGCGCTCCGTATCGTGCCCTTCTTGGCGCCAGCAACTACAGGCATTATCGACCCTTTGCGTCTGCGGGCAGCACTAGAGCTCATCACATCATCAGTCGACATGTCATCGCCACCATCGTCAGCGGATGGAGCAGTGGCAGCGGCAGCCGAGGCACTGGCATCAGCGTCTGGATCAGCATAAGCATCAGCAGCGCAAGCATCGGCGTCAGTGGAAATAGCCGCGTTCTGCTTGATTTTGTGAGCGCTAGTATTGGCCTTTACGCTTTTGCCCACTGTCTTTTCGCGATGGCGAGAAGTAGCAGGCTCATCAGCAACGCCATCAGCGGCGGCGCTCTGGGCTGCATCGCTAGTGTCGTCGTCCGCGCCAGCAAGGGCAGTAGCACGAGCAAGCGCCGCAGCGCTGCCTTTTTGACTCGCTGCCGCTGCCAAACTCTGCGTCAGCAAGTCAGCAACCGACTGATCAAGGGGCACGACGATCTGAGATCCAGCGACACTGGCACTACCTGGAGCTGCCGTGGGCAAGACGTTTGCTGCGGCTGCGGCGGCTGCCGAATATGCTGCCGCCTCCTTTGCTAGAAGCGCGGATAGGCCGGGTTGGAGAGCTGGCTGCGCAATAGGTGCCGCAGCAACCGGGTAAAGCTGCTGCTGTGCATACACTGGCGCTGCGGCGGGATCCGGTAGGCCCGCCAGCGCGGGTTGAGGAAGAAGGAGCATGTCCGAGTAATTTGGCGGGACCGCTGGAGCTGCGGGAGCATAGCCTGGAGCTAGAGCTGGAGCTTGGTAAGCGGCGGGGGCAAGCGCGGCGGCAGGGACAAGGGCAGGAGCGATTGGTGCAACAGCAGGGGCAATTAGAGCTGGGGGCACCGCTGCAGCAGCTACAGGAGCAGCAGCTACAAGAGCAGGAGCTGCAGGAGGCGCCAAAGTCGGTGTAGAGGCTGGAGTGGCAGCTGGTGCTGCAGCTGACGAGGCGGCAGATGCCGTAGATGATGGTACAGCAGCAACAGCCACTAACGTGGCCGATGTGGCCGGAGCAGCAGTGGTCAGCGCCACAGTAGACGGCATGGCCATTGTAGCTGCGCTCATGGCTTGGATGATGGTGATCTGAGCTACCGAAGATACAGCAGGCGGCGCCTGAATAAATATCTGCGGCGCTTCGGCAAAACGCTGAAATCCAGCTATGTTTAAACCGGGCGCTGCTGCGGTGATCATTATCGGCTGAACTGCTGGAGCTTGCTGGACTTGTACAAGCCCCATCGGCGCATTACGGAGATTAGTAAAGGATGAGTCCAGCAACACTGTAGGCGGCTGTGCTCCTGCCACCGCGGGCACAACAGCCGCGGGATCGCTAGCGACAACAACGTCGGCCGTATTGACAGGTGTCTCCTCAGCTATCAACAGTGGTTGATCGCCTATAACGAGGCCCCTCTTGCGCATGACATCGTCGCCGGGCGCCGAAGCAGCTGCCTTTGCACATGTAGCCACTGCTACGATAAGAGCGGACACGGTGAGCTTGAATTTCATTGTTCAAGCAATGTTTTGGAACGCCGATACACCAATTAATTTGACTCTAAGTGTGGTGGGGCTAAGGGAATTGTGGCTAATATCCACGAGGTAAAATAGGGTTAACGTGCAATGGACTAAAAGGGGAGAGACTGGACCAAAAGAGGCGTTCGGCGCTGGAACAGAGAGTTGCGGAGACAACAATGATAAGGAAAGCCAAAAATCAGCTAGGGGCTCTCGAACAAGCGCCTGTGCTTGAATGCATAGTGCATCGGTAAATAGGCTTGAGTTGGTGCTCCGTTTATAGGGTGCTTGTTCTGGGGAACAGGACAGTAGATGCAAAACCTTAGCTAGTACATAACGATAAATGTCGCGAAAAGGCGGGGGAAGATAGAGTACTACTGCTGCATGGAGATTCCCCAGCTGGAACCCTTCTCAGGGACATTAGCTTCAAAATTCATGTGGGGTAAAAAGGCGCTTAAGCACAACTGTCCCCTGCTGCAGATGCCGCTATAAATCGGCGTCAGGTTCTAAAAACGACTGGGGGCTGAAGCATGGTAATTTAACAGTTGTAGATTAGTTGAACGTAAAAGTGAAAAAAGAGTGTAGAGAAAATTTAGCTGTCGTCGGACTGTCTTGACACCATAGAGTCATCATCGGTAGCTTGCGCGACCTTTACGGGTGCTGATAACGTAGTATCCGGCATAACCACGCTCAGCAGTGTAGCGCCGTGCGAAGCCAAGTTCATACTTGTGCTGATGTTGCTGATGGCTTCAGCCGAATTTTTTGCTAACGTGGATAGAGCTGTAGGAGTCTGAGCTGCCGGATCCGAATCATCATTGCTATTATCGTCGCTGGCGTTACTGTCCCCCTCATCGCTGTCTTCGTGGTCCTCCTTTTTGGTTAGTGTCTTTACCAGACGCCCGACGGCCTTGATCTTGCTTCTAACCTTGCGCCTGCTCCGGGCGATTTCGCCTATATTGAACCGGCTATCTGACTCCAAGTCTTGCTCGTGCTCACCATTGTCCTGCACATCGTTATCACTGTCATCATCATTATCGTTGTCGTCGTCGCCGTGCTTTTTGTTCTTGCCGCCGGTGACTGCTCCCTTGCCGTCCTTGGCACCTACGTCGGCAATAGCAATCGGCGTGCCATCAATCGATATTGCGGTGGGCGGGATGTGGAAAACTTCTTGGAGAACGCTGACAATACCATGGGCGTTGATCTCGCCGGCCTTTGCTTTAGAGGGAGAGTATGGCATGTTTGCGGACGCCGACTGCCTTGCGCCGTTGGTAATGAAAGGAATAATTGGAGTGTTTTGCGAGCCCGCCGAGGCAGTGTCGCTAGCCGGCTGCTCCTCAATGCTTAGAGGTGTATTGGGAGCGGGAGCACGAGTGTTGACTGGCGGTGCGGGTGCCATGTGTAGCGGAGACATGCCGAATGGATACGACGAGACGGGGATTGGGTACATCCCAGAGTTGGGATGCATCACGACTGTAATTAAGGGCTGCATCGAGTCGGGCTGCGGTGCTTGAGGGATGGGTTGCGGCATAGGCTGAGGAGCCTGCGGTAGAGGCAGGGGGGTCTGTGGCATGGAGTGAGGAGTGGTTGGCGCAGCTACACGCGAGGGCGGTAGCCAGACGGTAGGCGTATTTTGCGGGTACAAAATTTGCGTAGAGGACTGTGGTGGAGGTATCGGCGCTGGTGAGTAGGTTGGCAAGCTTAGCTTGGGCGGCCGGAAGACCGGGCCAGTGACAGGAGGAACATCCATTTCCGGCGAGGGAGATGGGGGATCGTAAAAGTTGGAGCCCTGGAAAACCATTGGCGACGTCGTGGTATCAGCCGACATCATAGGCGGAGGAGTGGGTGGCAAATTGTACTCTCTCTGCACGGATGAGGGCACTACACTTGCTCTTTGCTGCGAAGCCTGTTGCGTGGGCTGCACCGAAAAGAAAGTACCAACAAGTCTTAATTCCGGAGTGCTTGAACTGGCTGGCAGGTACACCGTAGTCGTTGTTGGGCTAGGACTTGGCTGCCGTACGATGCTAGAGAGCTCAAGTCCATTGATTGTGATGGCATGCCGTGGCTTGTCGGTCAGCAGCGAGTCCTCGCTGGTAAAGCGGTTGATCATAGATTGAGTGAACTGTGTCATATCCGACGACGCAGTAATAGACAGGATGCTGGTCGGGAGAGCGGGTGGCGACAACGCTGTGGTAGCCATGACCGTAGCCGTCACAGTCAAGAGCCTCGGGCCGGGTGTTTCTATGGCCATCCTAGTCAGAACCTTGGTAGGCACATTTTCCGTCGCACTGGAAGAGGTCGAGTCAGAAATGGCGTCGATCGATATGACAGTAGCAATATTGGGCGCGTCGGAATCCTCGGTGATTCTAATCGCGATGGTTGGTAGGATGATATTGAGCGAGATCACCTTTGGCTCGGATGACGTAGGAATGCCAGCAAGAGGAAGATCCAGGCTTACAGTCGACATGGAGATAGTGTCTAGGCTCGCCTCGGCATCAGCCTGGGCAAAATAGTGCTTGCCAGGGTCCAGTACATTGGTGACCGTCCTTGTCGGTGTGGGAGGACCCACTTGCCTCGGCTGGCCACCCGATGCAGAAGCTGAGCTTGCATAGTCGCACCGTATCCTCGATGGGGCGCTTGGTGCATGGAAGCACTTTGTGCCATTCAAGCACTTGAAGAACACGCTCCGGCCATCAACTTGCTCAGTGTACGCATCGCTAGTACCGTCCTGATACATGCATCTGAACTGTCTAGTAGCCACACTCGATTGGCTGCTTAGTGCAAGCGAGGATGACACCAGGGCTGGACTCGACGATGACGCCAGGGCCAGACTTGACGATGCTGGCGATGGTGTATCGCTGCTCGCGCTGTCGACAGTAACTATGACAGCATCCGATGATTCCGAGAGATCGCTTTGTGGCGAGCTGCCATCCAGCGATATTTCGGGTTGGTCGCCACCTGAGACGCCAAACGCCATCAGTGCTGTTGCCAGCACATAAACAAGCACGCGCATGAAGAAAAATAGCCAAGCTGGTTGCTTTCCGAAGAGCCGAAAAGTATGTAAATTAAAGATACCTGGCAGAAGAAAAAATAAATGTAGTGTTGAAAGGAAGTGGGGGGACGCAAGTGGACTCCCAAGTGCCTAGCGACATCCGCCGAGGTATTCTCCAGATAGCAAGCTATTGCGGCTGCAAGATGCCTGAAAAATACCATCTTTCAAGCAGTGACCCAGAAATGCGCACAGACTTTCTTCCCGCTCGCACACGCTCCTCGCCATTGCTCGTCCGGTAGCCAGAAAAGTGGTGGCCAGGGTTAAATACAGCGCAAGCAAACAACATTCTTGGCTAAAATTAGCAACACCTGACCTCGCCCCCTCAGCCCCCCGCAGCACAAACTCGATTAGAATATACGAGCAGTAGAAAATCAAAATGCGCTAGTTTTTGTTGTCATCGCTAGCTGGCTGCTTTTCAGGCAATGAACTAGCCCTGAGTGGTCGAGGCGCGCTGGCAATGTTGTCAAGCAAGTATCCCGTCTCCAAGCCACCTTTCCTGAAGGGCTTGCGCCTTTCCTCGCCCAGCACCAGGCGCTTGTAGACAATGTTGGAATACAGAACCACAAGAGGGACCGTGACAATGATCACTGTCCAGCAGAGCTGGCGCCGCGACATGCCTCTGAACTTGTCACTTGGCAGCCTGTCCAGCCGGGGCAGGTTGCGATCACCAAACTGAGGGCGTCGCTGACCTTGAGCGCGCAGCAACTGTGTAGGAAAGAACATTTTAAGAAGCAAAATATAGATACGAGATAATTTTGCAGTGTTGGCACTAATCGTGGCTAGCCCGCAAAACGCTCGTTGAAGCAGCCTCGGATTATGGCCACTTGCAACTTTTTCTTTGCCTACTCAAGTGTAAATAGGACAATATGAAGGCTTGGAACTTTTTATTTCCGGGTGGTTGGGTATATAGTAAAAGAAGGGTCCATGTCGCCAAAAACAACAGCATACAGTTTGTGTTTATTTTAGAAGGTGTCAACAGGGGCAGCCTCGGCAGCGGGGGCAATATCGGCGACAGGGGCAACAGCCTCAGCGACGGCCATCTTGGACTCGGAGACGGGGCCATCGATGGGGGCCTCGTCCTTGGCGTCGTTATCAAGGATGGTGACCAGGTCGGGCAGAGGGTTCTTGGGGCCAAGGCGACCAGTGGGGTCCCAGTCGAGCATGATCTTGACCTTGATGCCAAGGACACCCTGCTTCATATCGACGTGGCGAACGGCGTGGTCAATGTACTCCTTGGCGGGGTTGCCGGAGTGGACCATGAAGCCCTCGCTGAACTTCATGGCCTTGGCACGAGCAGCACGGAGCTTACCCGAGACAATAACCTCGCAGCCCTTAGCGCCGGACTCCATAACGTAGCGGACAACGGAGTAAGCGGCACGGCGGACAGCCAAACCCTGCAGGAGCTTGAACTTGAGCGACTCGCACTGGGCGACGGCGCACAGACCGCGGGCAGCGACCTTCTCGGCGTACAGCTCAACGGTGCCCTCGGGGAAGTTGAAGCGCTTCTGAACAATCGAGGTCAGCTCGCGAATGCGGCGGCCCTTCTCGCCCAGAACCTCCTGGGTGTGCGTGGCACGGATGATAATCTCAGTGCGGGCGGGGGTGACACGGACCTCGCAGCCAGAGTAGCCCTCGGCGGCCAGCTCGCGCTGGAAGAACTCGTTCAGCTCAGCGTAGAAAACGCCATCGGCAACAAACTACAGAGCGACAAGCAAATTCGGGAATGTCATTAGCAAATTGAAATTCACAAATCCGAGATTTTTGCCATCGAGATTGAAAGCTCAGAATTCGAAATAAAAGCATCGCTGACTGGCAAAAAAAGACCAGCCAGCTGTTTTAAGAGGTGTCAGATCTCAAAAACTCATCATCGTAGTCGTGGATGCCGTATCCATCCCAAAAAATTTAAAATCGTAATGGATACGCTGATCGAGTGATACGTGCCTTTGCGACCTTAGAACTACCCATCGTGTAGAATTTTTTTCCAAAAATTTAAAAAGCGAGTTTATAACGAAGGAGAAAGGCAGATCTAGCGCATAGCCGCAATGGTGCCTGTTTGGCAGTACCGCAATTAGTAGAGCTCAAGCTCGTGTGATCCGCGATCAGAGGATCAAAGGTGATTTATGAGGGCTCTCATCGCTTAATAATCTGCGAAAACAATGTGCGCTCTATTCCTTGCCTTTGCTTGAAACTCAAATTTACTCGATTTATACTTTAGCAATTATGGCTTTTTCCGGCGGACTGCGGCTTACCGACCTCAACGACTATATAACTCCTGGCCAGGAGTGCATCAAGCCCGTGGAGGTCAAAAAAACCGGGGCTGCGAATGGGTCGCATATAAAGGTCGACCAAACAGGCGACTACTACGAGGTAGCCAAGGACGGCGAGGAGATCAAGCTGGAAGCAGCACGCATCACACTAAACGATTGCCTGGCTTGCAGCGGATGCGTGACGTCAGCCGAGGCGGTTTTGATCACGATGCAGTCGCACCACGAGTTGCTAGCCGTACTCGAGGAGAACCGCCGGCTGCGCAGCCAGGGCGAGGGCGCTCAAGCCAAGCACGTAGTAGTTACGGTGGCGCCACAGTCGCGGGCCTCGCTGGCGCTTAAACACGGGATGTCTCCGCTAAGCGTTGCCAAGCGCGTGACAGCCGCTCTCAAGGCGATGGGAGTGGACCACGTTTTTGACTCTGCATTTACCCGCGATCTTATGTTGGTGGAATCAGCGCGCGAGTTTGTTGAGCGGTTCAAAGCATCTGAGGGCCAGGTCGGCGACGGGCGCAGCTTGCCTGTGCTTGCTAGCTGGTGCCCCGGCTGGGTATGCTATGCTGAGAAGACACACGCCGAGGTACTGCCGTGGATGAGCACAACAAGGTCGTCTCAGCAGACCATGGGCGCAGTCGTCAAGGACTATCTCGCCAAAAGGCTCAGCAAGACGCCAGATCAGATCTACCATGTTACTGTGATGATGTGCTACGACAAAAAGCTCGAAGCCTCCCGCGATGACTTTTACAACGACGTTTTCAAAACCCGCGATGTGGACTGTGTAGTTACTACGGGCGAACTTGATCGCATGCTTTTGGAGGCAGGTATACAATTAGAAAGTGCTGCTGAATCGGGGCTGGACTCGCTTTTTAAAGCAGATGCTACGCAAGAGCGCCTCTATTCTAGTGCGGGCACGTCAGCAGGTGGCGGGCTAGAGTATGTCATGTCCTACGCGGCGCACTCTCTCTTTGGTATAGACATCTCTCCTGAGTCGGTCGCAGCAGCGGGCCGGGAGGAGACGACGCATCCGCTGATCGATGTCAAGGCTGTGCGCAATCAGTCCGACCACAGAGAGATCACGCTGCTTGATCCGACGACTCGGCAGCCCTGCTTGCGATTTGCCACGGTCTATGGCTTTCGACACTTGCAAAACTTGGTGCGCAAGCTGAAATCGGGACGCTCAGTGTACCACTATGTCGAGGTAGCTGCTTGTCCCAATGCTTGCTCTAATGGGGGCGGTCAGCTCCAGCCAGATGATCCTAGCCCCGCTGCCAAGAAGCAGTGGGTGGCCGATACTGAGCACATCTACGTTACTTCTGGTGCTTACGAGCTGCCTGAAAACAACCCGGCGCTACAAGAGCTGATCTATGACTGGTTTGGTCCCGAGGGCCTTGACTCGCAGCTGGCCAAGCAAGCACTGCATACTCAGTTCCACGGCATTGTTGCCAAGGCCAACCCTTTGGGCGTAAGCTGGTGAGCATTACAGTACTGTTCACTACTTCTTTGTATCTTTAGAAGACTGGAATCTGTTTATTTTAATTTCAATTTTTTTTCAGGGAGCATAGCAGCTTATCAAGAGCCCATCAGTGCTGTTTTTTAGTGCAGGACTGCATCAGCCACACACCGCTTCCACATGTTACTGCCAATTCTTGCTATGATGGAAGCTTATCGCCATCGCATCGCTTCCTTCTGGAGGATGACAATCGGAAACCGAAACAATGCCAGCAGCGTGGGTTGCTTGTTTGGAATGCTGCACTTGTAGAGCGCCACGCGGCATGCCTAATATGTCGAGACAGCGCAAGCCATGCCCCCAGATAGACAACTCCATCGTTCCTATGTTGCAAATTCCCAGGCGCCTCTTGCTTTTCTCTCAGGCCTCATCGATAAGAGCACATTGGCGAATATCCTTGTGGAGGCGCCGCTTGGACGACACTTTCTCGCCATCGATCTCCAAGTTAGGATCTCTGAGTTGTCAGCGTGGCTTTTTCCTTTTAGAAATAGATAGGCCAGTAGAAGCATTATTCTCCTTGTGGTGATGACCACGTATAAAAAAGAGCATGGCTGCTCGCAAAATATTATCCCTTTACTACCACTCGTCATTGGCATTTTACCACCAACACACACTCTGCACTCTTGAATCTTGCTCTGCTCAGACCAAGCCATGGATTTCTTGCGTACCATCGAACCTGCTCCTGTCAACACCGAGCCGACCCTGGCGCTCCCAAAGTCAAGATCTAACACCTCCTTGAGCTCGTCAACCAGCACGGATAACAGCCCCACGCTATGCGAGCAAGGACGTGACTTTAGTAGTACTGACCATGACGCCACAGTACTGAGTCACAGCCGCGAAATTTGCTTTCAGGATCTCACGCCCAGTGAGCTCAGTATCTCCGAGTCGCTTGGCGGGCGCTCACTGGCCACCATCGAGTGTCTTCGTGTCAATCGATGCCGCATGGACAGCAGGACCTTTGCGCGCCTGGTCGACGACCTTTGCTCCGGGGATCTCTCTTGCCTCCACACAGTGGATGTGTCGCAGAACCAGCTTTGCGGGGTAGATGCTGGTGCGGCTTTGGCTAAGCTTCTTAGCCATGCCAAGGCAGTAAAATTCTTGTCATTGGGCTGGAACAAACTCTCCCTAGCCGACCTCCGCCCAATTGCTGAGGCAACTTGGTCGTCTATCGTCACATGCTTGGACTTACGCGCCAATCCGCTGACCGCGCCCTACAAGCGCCCATCCAGGAAAATACACAAGCACTGTCCCACAAACGAGACCAACGATGACAGATGGATCGGCTTGTTGGTTGGTCGTATGCCTGAACTTACTCATGTACAGTTGGCGCAAGTGGAGATCGGCGACAGGCTACTGATCTTGCTGCTGCACTCGCTTGCTCACTCAAGCACCAATATCCAGTATATTGGCTTGGAGTGGCTAGGCCTTGGTAACCGTCTATCAGCGCTCCGTGTAATCATGGGCAATTTGGCGGCTTTATCTCGCACATTGCATCTCAATTTGTCAGCAAACTATCTGGGTGACAGTGGAGTGGAGGTTATAGCTGTGTCTGGTGCCAAGCTATCTTCGATTTCGCTTGCTTGCAACTTTATTACTGAGCGGGGCACTGGCATGCTAGCAAAGTGGCTGCCCACTTCGGGATTGGGCTCGTTGGACTTGTCGGACAACTATTTTGGCGACCAAGGTGTTGTTTCTTTACTTACTACACATTCAGGCAATGTGGCTGCCAAGACGCCCAGCAGCTATTATACCCAGTTGACTGCACTGGGGCTGACTAGCTGCTGCCTGAGCGACACGTCGCTGCGCCTGATCACAGATGCCCTGGCATGTCAGTGGGCGCCGCTGGAGTCGCTACGGATTCTACGCAACAGTCGCATGTCGCCAAGCTCGAAGCTTTTACTGTAAAACTTTTATTTTTAGCTGATATTTACGAATTGTACAACATTGTCAGTGACGGTTGGAAAGAAAAAGCCAGTTACTAAAGCAAAAATGATGCTACTCGAATGACTTGGGCGCGAGTCCTGGCGTGTTGCACTGAGACTGCTCAGGCGTCAAAGTCGGCTTATCACCAGCAGCGTTAGTAGAAATGCTAGCACTAGCCCAAGGGTCCGGGGTAGTTACCGAAGGGGAGTTAATGATAAACGAATTGGCATTCATAAAGAGCGGTGTCGGAGCCCCCATCGTGACATCTATAATGCTCGGACTGCTCCTAAAGGACAAAGCCGGCTGCAAGTAAATATCGGCCACGCTAAATCCACCCAACTGCTGAGGCATATTGGTTGCATGAGGCAGATAAGCCCCCTCCACATTGCCTAGATTTGGCAAAGAAGCGGCAATATGACAGCCAGCAGACTTTGGCGCAGCGCTAAACATATCAGCAGCCATTGATATGGTAGAGGAGGCGCCGCTTAATTGGTGTGTGTAACTGGCGAAAGACATGCTGCCTACCACTGGCGCATGTGGGGTCGCAGGCGACATCTTGGACCCAGCCGAAGCTTTGGCAAAGAGCTCTTGATGGTCCCGAGGACAAATGCCTTGGTGGGCCAGTAGATGGGCCATATTGTCGGGCGTGGTTATGATTGGGGCCGGTATGTGGAAGCCTGAAGCTCTTTGAGACATCGAATTCGAGAAAAGCGACGTGTGACCGGAAGAGGATGGCAGATTCCAGTGCTGGTTTGCGCTGCCAAATGCCAATACAGCGTTGGCAGGTGGGAGGCTGGGAGCGTTTCGGGGCGCTAGTATTTCTACCCGGTGCATGTTTGGTGGTTGCATATTCTGAGGCACTATGTCTGCCTTAGCGTTGATAGTGATCGGTTGTGGTGCAGCTTGAATCATTCGTTCCCGAAGAGGTCCTTCGCCTATGCCCTCAATGGATTGGCAAATGCTGCCAAGCTGCTCGTGCACAAATGCAACCACTACACCACTCCAAAAAGCATGTAGATACAGATAGACAACACACAGACGTTTAGTAAAAAAGTGCGCAGCAAACAGGCTTGCGTGAGACATTATGTTGGAGAAACGCATGTCGTCACTGGGAATTAGCTCATAGGAAAAGGCGAAAGAGCAGTGAGTAAGGCAGTGCTCAGCCAGCATAAATTAAAATGCAAAATAGCCGTATCCACAATAAAAATGAGCTGGGAATTGAAAGAAGATTGACAAAGCAAGCGAGGGGGGAAAGATGCCAAACATGCGGATTCCATGCAGACACATTCAGTCAATAGGATATTTTAAAGGGATGCCGTGTACAGGTATACAGACATGGCAACCAGGGCTGGAATCACCGGTTGTTAACAACCCGGGCTTGAGTTGGATACATGAAGGGACAGACTAGGTATGAAGACCGAGGGAGTAGGAAAAATATAGTGAGAAATGGCATGCACAAAAGGCAATAAATGTCGCATATGCCACCTGCTTTCAGCTGTAAGCCGATAATACTATACAATGACAAGCGACCAACAAAGAGCATAGCAGTACAACCAGATATGCTCATAAACAGCCAAAATAGGATACTGTCATAAGAGAGTAATTAAAAGCGGGCAAAGTGTCATACTCTGTGGTTGCCCTTGAATCGTTACACAGGGCAATGACAAACATACCAGAAGGAACATTCTGCCTCCAGAAACATTTTTGACGCAGCTAGCAGAGGTAAAAAGGAACCGGGGAAGTTCGCCAATCCTGGTAAACGAACACAGCGCTAAATGGATCCGAGAATGCTGTCCAATGATCAAAAAAGAGGAAATCAGAAAATACGAGATTGGAGAGCAGCCATGCCAAATGAATGGTAGCTGATTGGGCCGGTGTAAGCCAGTAATGGCAAAACAGGTATGCATCTGCAGATAGTTCACTGTGCAATCTGCAAATTAACGCGAGCGTATGCGTCTATGTGATGGTCACTAATAATAAAGAGTGCTGTAGGGGTGACATTTGTGCCTACTTTCGCAGGAAGGCTCAGAAGAAGCGGATTGGTCTCCCGGAAAGAAAAGGAGGGATAATTTCACTTTCAACGGATGGTGTCAGCAGCTAGGCACATAGTTTGGTATCAAATATCATATGCTCGGGTTTTGCAAAGCAGACGCCTCGATAGGCGACAGTCATTTGCTTTGCAAATGGAGTTCTTGGCAAGCAATTAGGCACCAAGTGAGGACCATGAAGGAGATGGATAAAAACGGATGCGCAATGGGAAAGGGACCAAGGTAGCGGATTTGGTGCAATTTGCTTGATGCAGAAGGCACGTTTTCTTTTCTTACCTTCAGGAGCAACGCGGCCATGATTGTCATAAAGCAATTGCAAAGCGTGCATGAGCTCTTGAGCTTGAGGGGTTTCAAACTCGTCGTGGATTTGCGGGCTCCGCTGCCGAAGCATATCGACCATTTGCTGACCCATGTTGATATCCGCGGCGACAGGTAGCGTAGGCTGATAAAGAGGCGGCGGCAGCGGCTGTAGCGTGAGAGATATTCCAGCGATATCTGGAAGAGTAGGGGACAATGGGGGCTCTCCGGCTAGAGGTGGCAGCCGCGGATAGTCAAGTATGGCTGGTGGGGCGCCAACGGCGTAATTGGCAGGCGCCAAGTTGGTTGGCAGTTCGTGTCCGCTCAGGCTGGTAAATGTGGCTGGCATACTTGGGCCAGCAATGGGGAAGTGTGGCCGCGGCACCGAGTTTTCTGGCCTGTGCTCAGGCGTACCCTTAAGTGTGCCTTTGGGCTGTGAGACGCGTTTAATGAACTGGAGATAGTCGTATCTTCCACGCTGAAAATACCTGTGCACCCACTCGACGTAACCCCGCTTGTCCTTGTTCTTACGGCCATCACTATTGCGCTTGAATCCATAGAGGTGAAATTGCCGAATGAATGATGATAGCTTCTCGGTCTGGAAGTATCGAGAAAGCACCTCGCTGGTGAGTTTTGAAGAATCGGTTATAATTATCCTCTTGCCATCGGGGCCCCACTTCAAGAAATCATGGTAAGCCTCAGTCAGAATCCTAACTTGCCACACATACAAGGAAGCAAAGAGAGTCACGCTACCTAGTTAGCACAAATACAGTCTCTAACACTGATAACCTCGGGGCTCATTGTAATTGAAATGGGCAATAGCGCCAATAACCCACAAGGCAAACATAATTGCTGGATTGTAACTTACTCGTATAGCTTATAAATAAAGGTATTTCTATTGCTTGGCTTGATCTGAAGAGAGTGGGCATTGCGTTGGCTAGACGACTTTGGCATTATATGCGCTTGAGTGTAGATAAGATGGGTGGGGAGTAAGTGGGACGCCAAGACTTTAACAAGGCAAGATAGGGGCAAAAAGTGATAAATACGCAGTGTTTGCCTAAAGCGACGAGAATAGGCAAAAGTGATAGTGAATAATAAGTGATTGGAGCGCCGCAAAGGCCGAGGTGAGAGAGCAAGTAGGCAAGTGCTGTTGAAAAAGGGCACACGATAAAAGTGGCGAGAGCTAGATTTTCAAGGAGGATCCGAGGGGAGTCGTGAAGGGCGAGAGGAAAGTGAGAATAAACAAGTAAACGGAGGGAGAGCCAAGGGAACTTTTCATCTCTTTTTATCCCTGAGACCCTGTGTGTCCCTACTTGCCCGCGCCCATCAATTCCCTTGTTTTTGGATGGCTGGTGGCCAGTTACATAAGCCGCAACAAAAAGAGAAAGGAAACCTACCATCCACGCGCCAAGCGCCAAAGAGAAAAAGGAGAGGGGGTGGTCAATAGGTGGGTAGGATAGGGTGCCTGGCACTCAAAGACATGCCCTGCTCCCTTTGCTTTGGATGGTCGATGTGAACAAGGATAAGCCGTGGAGACATATGGGGGTGTTACAGCAAGGGGGAGGTCACACACCCCCTCTCACTTAGGTCCCAGAAAAGGGTATATCCTTATACTACTATGCTCGGGGAAGTAGCACATACAGCCTGACAGCCGTCGGGCAGCAAGTAAAATTAAAAAGGCGAAGCACGGGTTGTTCATCTGTCGCCGCTGTTGCCTCTTTTGGCTGCCGAAGAGCGTAACGAGAACGATATGCTTTCGGGCAGCTATGCTCGCTGACATTGTGAAAGTGGCATGCCGTTGCCGGCAGCTGTTTACGAAAGAGCAAGGGGTTTGCAGTATCCCGAAGGCATTTACCAATAAGGATGCAAGAATAAGCTTGTGCAAGGAGTGCGCTCAATTGCTTTATTTTGTTGTTGTCGCTGACAGCACTCTAAAGACAACCGTGCGACATTGCCTGTGTCGGCCACATTGCCTGCTCGGTTTGGACGATCCAAGAAAAGAGGGGGCCTGGCAATGAGAGAGAAAAGTGTGGCGGAGGCAACATCCCCTTACCTCCTATCTGGTCGGCATGCGAGGAGCTGATTGCTGCCCCCAGCAAAATATACGAGATTGTCCCTCACACTATGCCATGTGAGCAAACAGAGAGGCACGCCCGTTTATGGTTTCAAACAACTGTACGGCTCAACTTCGGCTTCGGTTTCAGCTTACCCCAAAGCCGTGGTTGCCTCCGACGTGCATAGCAAAGAACCTGAGCCGTACAACCACCTCCTTGCGACGGCAGCATGCACTGTAAGTGGACAAGAGCATAGCAGAGACAGCGTCCCTTGAATTTCCTTATGCTCGTTCACACGCTCTCTTACTTTTTAGATGTGCTGGCCTTGAGACCAATGCATGAAGTTGCAATCAGCATACCAAAGTTCTTTTTTAAAATAAAATAAAATAAAATAAACAGGCGGCCCAAGCAGTGAGCATGCGCTATGCACCCTACGTAGCGGCGAGTGTCAGTCCATGCAATTGCCAGTCAGACGCTGTATTATTCACCGTTGCTTTTGCCTCTTGCATAAGGGTGAAATAAACTCCACAAGGAAAATTTTCCTTACAATAGTAGGGCGCTGTTATGCGCACTGGTATTAACTGGCCTTGAGGACATTGTAATCGGGCATGCGGCGCCGATACGCAGCAACAATCGTCAGCAGACAACAACCCTCTCTAAGCAATTGCTCCATGTGAGCAAGTAAACAAAAGGACAACCGGCGGGCCTGATCACTTTTTGTCACCAACTGTCTCAATTTAAGGAAGAAAAGCCTGCTTCGACGGGTGGGATGCACTCCTGATTGCAGTGAGTGTGAAGAATCAGAGGGTTCAAGAGCACATAGGTGACCAGTGTCACGTCACAGAGGTCAGAAGGGCATTTTGCACCTATTGCACGACATGCGCACCTCGCCAAGCAACATATCTTTTCTACCATTGTCCAAAGTGGCCGCTTTATCGCCAGTGCTTCATTCAGATTAATGCCGCACAATCTGCTGCGTCTAATTGAAGAGGCCATGTGGAGCAAAAAAAAGAAAGAAAGGCAACGCAAAGGAGAGAAGATGCGTGTAGGCAGTCGGAGGCAACGTATATGTGAGGCGAGGCAAATATCTCGTTGACAGCAACACCTTTTGTCTGCATCCATGTGCGGTCAGAGGCTTGCGTGTAAAGAGGCGTGCCAAATAAAATACATGTCCCATTGTGTGTCAAGTGGACAGGGCCTTGGGTCTCCTTAGCTGGCGCTAAATCCTTAACCCTATTTATCAGCGCCCAAACAGCTTTTCTTCGTTGGCAATGAGCAGATCAAAAGAATGAACGCGGCAGCGTGATCAGCCATGCCGCTATCCCACTCCATTCCGGCATGCATATGGCATAGCGGCTTTGTGGCCATATCGTTGATTGCCAGCCTCTTCTTTTTATACCACCGCCGAAGCATTGGGTAGCCAGGGTGAACAGATAAGCCCGTTGCCATGGTTTACGCTTCTAAAAAGGAAAATAATATATGCAGTGGACATGCACGGCCACCAGGTATTGTCCATCCCACAGGCCGCTTATCAAGACAACCCGGAGGGAGAGGCGAGAGAGAGAGAGGCGAGAGAGAGGCGAAAGCAGGAGGGTCTGACAGAGATCGTCAGTCTCTCAACACACATCAGTCTGGCTTGATTCTCTATTTTTATGTCACCGCTGCTAGTTGCTTGTTGGCGATGGCTTGCAAATCCAACTGTGTTCTATGCATAGCGCAAGGGCAGGAAACCCCAAATCAGAAATGGACAAAATTTGGAAAGCACTAATAAAGGCACAAGTGTTCCCTGTGCCTAGTTGATCACCCAAGCCCTGCTTGCTTGGGTTGGTCGCCAGATGTGCATAGACAGACACGACCTCTCTTTGTGGGGCAAGAATCACCTAATCAAATTTAGCGGAATGTATATGCGCACTAGGCACCTGACACATGCACACATGGGCGATAAGAGACTTAGCGACACTGGGTTGGTGCGTTCAGCGTGCTGACACGCAGGCCTCAATTAAAGCACGCTATTATCCAGTTTTTGTTGATTGGTGGAAACATAGTTAATATATAAAATCTATGCCTGCGTGAAACGTTGAGATGCTAGCCTGCTTGGTATTGTGCCACCGTGTATTGTTTGTGAGTGGGATATGCAGATCACCGAGTAGAATGCAGAGCAAAGATAATTTAAAGAGGGGTGGTTTCAGCTCCCATCCAACCTGGTGATGGAAATTCAAACAACTTGTAATTATAGCACAACACCCTCTTTTAGGGACAAGGCGCCGAGCTTGTAGTAGCACACACAAAAGTCACGCAATTTGCCACTCTTACGCACAACAAGTTCTAGTGCTTAAATAGGTTTGCTTAGGCGCTAGTGTCCTTATGCGCGCATCACGAGACGTTGTCTAACTCCCCTGTCTGTCTACCCGAATGTTTTGCACATTAATTGCGTCATTGTTGCCAAAAAGGCATTGCCTTATTTCTTAAAGTGCACACATGTATACGTATACATGTATGGCTTCTCAGCCGGGTGAATTAGTGCTTTGCGATTGCCACACCAAGAGCTAAATGCATACCCAGAGACAAACCAGCACAAAAGCATAATTTTTCCTTTCTGGCGGCAAAGGCCGTTTTGTTTCTTGCGCTTTTACATGATAGAAAGATCATGCACCAGTGCGTGTGGCCGCCGGGCTCATTGTCTCGCACAAAAGATGGGAGCAAAAGGCACAAACAAACGCGCACTTAGCCGTTTTGCATGCATGGTGCGTGCATAAATATAAAGTCTTGAGGTGCGGGTGGTCCTGAGCGGCGTCAAGACAGAGCAAAGCAAAGACGAATAAAATAAGGGAGCCGTAAGCAAATTTATGTACTGCTCTGCGCATGGGAGCTGCTCCGTCCATTGTCAGCCCGCTAGGCGCATATCCTGGTGTATCTCTGAATGCAAGAAAAATGCTGACATGAATGTTACACGTTGAATAGAACGAAAAAAAAGGCAGATAAAATATGTCAATGGAAAAATGTGTAAATTTTCTGGGCAAAGGTAACGCGAGCGCCATAGGGTCAAGACAGCTTAATGATTAGTTGATACACCAGCCTTCTGTATGACACGTCCTCGGCAAGCACTTGGGCAAATGTCGAGTCCCTGAGGTTCTCCGACACGCCCTCGCGCATCTCCTCGCACGCCTTTGGATTGTCAGCCAAGCGGATCAGGCACTTTGTCACGCTCTTCAGCAAGCGCCCAGAAGGCGCCACCACCATCTGGTTAATAACGTTGTTTAGAATGACCAGGACCGTGTGCAAACGCTTTGGATGCGACGTCACGTAGTTGAACCCGCCATCATCGAGAATGATCTTTTGGAAGATAAACGTGGCAACGACCTTGCACAGCTCGCTTCCAATGTCCATGATCTTTAAGCACAACGGAAGGAACTCGGTAGTCACAAAGAAGCTGATTACTTCGTGGTTGTCGTACTTTACAAGCGCCCCGATGACGCCCAGGCTGGTCAGACGCAAGTTGTCGTACTGCTTGGCCTTGCTCGTCGTGCTCAAGAACGGGTAGAGCAACTGAGGAACATTGGCTTTCAGCAACTGCATGCGCGTCTGCTCGTGAGTTGCTACCAGCTGCAGCAGCGCCAACGAATTGCAAGCACGGTTGGACACGGGCATGGTCAGCGCTGGCGGATTCAGTAGTGGGTAAATGGCGATGATCTCCTGGTAGAGAATAGTCATAACTCCATATGCGTTCCACAGTGCAACACCCAAGTCTGTGTTCTGATCGCGCCGCCGACTCAGCTCCGCCAAGGCTTGCTCGCGATTTGTCGCCGAAAACAGCTCCACCATGAGCTGGTACAGCGTCTCATTTTCTCCAGCAGCTGCTACGGATCCACCACTCGTTGCCATAGTGTGACCAACAGCGTTATTGCCAGTACCCTGTCCTGGGTTAGCGCCAGAGCCGGGATTGCCGTACATTGCCGCTGCGGAGGCTGGCGCATTAGGCTGTGGATTGCTGAGTCGAGCATACAGCGCCTGGTTCTGGTAATTAGTGGCATCTAGCCCTTTGGATTGCGCCATGTTGCTCTGTTGCTGTTGCATGTAGTGGTAATTCTGCGCGGAATGTCCAGACGTAGCCAGCAAGCCAGCTGCCGCAGTTCCCTGGCTCATTTTGGTCTAATTGCGATGCTGATAATTACACGAAAAATAATTAAGCAAAAGAGGGAAAAGAAGAAAAATCCCCATCAGACAGACTTTGTGCTCTTCTTTTTGTCCTTCGTTGATTTCCCACCTTTTGTCAAGTTTCCTGCTCCGAATTTTTGCGCTTTTTATCTCCTGTGCCTCTGCCTGTGGATATGACAGACCTACCCAAGTCGCCAAAGGACTGTGTTCTCTTGCGAATTACTCAGTTCGAGTGCGTGAAGGGCGACTATATTGTGTGCACGCCACTAGACCGCCTGTTCAAGAAATGCCAAGGCCAGGGCTCTGTGGAGCTGATCTCCAATGGCCACACGTACGTCGACGTCAGGACTCTCTCGAGTGCTGGACACTGGCAACCGGATCCAGCAGCGAGCCATAGCCAGAACAAAGATCAATGACCTTGCCACCGATGATTACTTGATGCCCCAATCAGATCAACACATCCTCAACTGTAAATTATTTTTTTTTGCTGAAAGTCGCTAGCCTCTGCTCAGATGCAGCGCTTCCTCTTTTGCGTTCTATATACACTACTCTACTTACCTCTCTTTTTATTTTGCGTGTTTCCTTCAGATGCCAAACATCAAAACGCCGGGCTCGGAGAAGCTGCGCGTGCTCTTGCAGTGGTTTGCTGATAACAAGATCACCTACAACGATGAAGCCATACAGATCGTAGAGCAGCAGGACGCCGCCTCATCCTTAGCAGCTCCAAAGGGCGCTTCCAGTTTATCCCATGGATTCGGAGTAGTTTCGCTTCGCAAGCTAGAGAGCGAGGAGCCACTGGTGGTGATTCCAAAGACAGCCGTGATCTCGGCAGCTACCAGCGCACTGGCCAACATATTTATCGATGCCGATATTGGTGGCAACCTCGCCTTATGCATCACTGTCATGTACGAAAAGTCCTTGGGCCACGAAAGCCCCTGGTACGGCTACTTGCAATCGCTTCCAGAGTGCGCCGATATACCGCTTCTGTGGGATGCTCGGCCGCGCTCCTGGCTAAAGGGCACTGACGTGGGTGAATGGATTGACCGCGACCAAGCTAGCCTGCTGGAAGATTTTGGCGTATTGCAAGATCTTGTTGCCGAATATCCGATGGTGTTTGGCGGCGATTTCAAGTGGGACTGCTTTGAAGCATTCCTAAAGGTCGCTAGTTTGGTATCATCTCGTGCCTTTTCCGTCGATGTGCACAGAGACAACTCTATGGTTCCATTTGCCGACATTTTCAACCATCGGACTGCCAAAGAGAACGTGCATATCGAGTGTGAGGAAATGGTATGCCCCGTATGTGGCGAGGCCTTTGGGTGCGAGCACATGGATGCCCTGGAAGAGCTAGATAGCCACGAAGGAGCTGGCGAAGACGAGAGCGAAGACGAGGATAGCGACGAAAGCGGTGGTGATGACAGTGAGAGCGACGAGGAATATGAGGATGACGAAGACGACGATGGCAGTGATAGCGAAAACGAGGATGAACCTGGTGAAGAGCTACCACAGTTGGTCGACCAAATGGGTAACCCTGTTGCCAGCGAGTTGCAGCAGGACGAGGACGTGGATATGGAGTCGGTCGGTGGGGAGCACAGTGATGACAGTGATTCGGATGATGGCAAAGAGGACGAGCTTGTCGATACCCTGGAAATGACTGTGTTCAGGCCATGCAAGGCCAACGCCGAAGTGTTCAACACCTATGGCGAGCACGGTTCGGCCTACCTGCTTCACCGGTATGGGTTCTGTGATACCAAGAACCCATTCGACTCGGTCACCTTGAGCACCGAGAGTGTTATGCAAGCATTCACCATGTCGGTATCAGAGCAGCGTGCCAAAGACGTGTCCGCTGTAATCCGCAGGTTTGAAGATCTGTTTGAATCCCGCCACAGAGCCTGTGGCCAGGATGGGGACGAAGAAGAGGACGAAGAAGTGACCCATGACCATGGCTACGACGAAGAAAGCGACGAAGACAGTGAAGAAGCAGAGAATGAGGAGCAAGCTGGCGATGAGGCTGCGCCGCAGTTCTCGATTGATGCACCAGGACACCCAGATCTCAACTTTGCCGCGCTGCTTGTGCTGGGTCTAGCCGATGAGGCGGTGTTTGCAAAGGCCTCTCAGTCCGAACAGGTATTCCGGCATTACTTCCCTGTTATTCGCCGATTCTGGTCTATGTTTCAGGACGAGCTAGACAGCGACACGCCAGTGCCAGCTGCCTTCCGCAAGGCCAACCAGGATGGGGCTGTCAAAAAGTCCACCATCGGAATGGTCTCAAACGTCGTCTATCGCTTAGCCGAAACTCGGCTGCAACTTCTTGCCGACGATTCTGCCGTTCTGGGCGAGAAGCCCACTGCTGACTGTGATCCACTGATGGCCAGCCGCTGGGAGAGCGCCAAGATGCTTCGGAGCAACGAGAGAAAGACACTCTCACAGTGCATTAAGACATACAAGAAGATTGCTGCCAAGCTGTCGTGATCGGCTAATATATACACTTTACTAATACATAGATACATAATACATGTAATATCAAAGAGAGACATCGATCACCATCCCTGGCTGAATTTTGCTGGCCGATGCTTTCTGTGCAAAGCCAGTGGCTTCATTTATAATGTCCAGGTATACACCAAACACCACCTTGCCATCGACTCGCATCCTTCTCGCCAGAGTTGAGTAGGGCTCCTTCAGCGACCGTGCCGAGTCTTGGTCGATTGCAATCATCTGGCAGCGACGACAAGGACCTGACACTTGAAAGTGCGAATTGCCAATAGCAACGCCAGTCCACTTGAGTTCCTCAAATGGCAGGATTTCTCGAGCATGCCTCGCCCCAGGCGAAGCGGATTTGACTACAACGTTTGGACGATACTGCAAAGGCCCAAAGGACGCGCCAACAACTGCTGCCGAGCCACCGGCGTCTTGCTCTTCAGAAATCCAGTCCGAAACCCTTTGCGCACTTTCAAGAGTGACTAGGAGAATCTGTGACTCGTTGGCAAATGACATCTCTGAGCGTTTAGCTGTATGGGGCACGGGAGTAGGTCGTATATTGGTCAGCGAGCTAGGCGGCGACAGTGGCAAATGTCCGTCAGTCGCAAGCGGAAGCAGTAGGCGAGGGTCGCAGGCTAGATAACATTCAACGCCCAGAACCGAGGTGAGCCAAGCTGAGATCTCGCTAGATAAAACGCGGTAGGTCTGCATACGAGAGCCACAAACCATCGACTGAGTAGCTTCCAAGCAAAGTAGAGCTGGGTCAAGGCTAATGACTAGCGATTCATGGTCAGGAGCATTAAGAATAAGTTGCTTGTCGGCAAGGCGTGGGCGGATAAGCGCCATACGCGGGTATCGCTTTTGCTGCATTGGGATGGAATAATTTTCGCGCATGATGACAAACGACCGGTCGTACCTCAGCCCACTAGGTGTAATCTCCCATGGCGTGTCGCAAGGCACGGACCAGCCATGACAGGACTTTACGGGGTAGATAACTACCTGGTTGACTGTGACTTGCAAGCCTGTGGACGGAGATCTGCCAGGGCCTGCGCACTTGTCAATTCTTGTCTCCACAGGAGCTGACTTGACAGTGTTTGGCTTTGTACTTTCTTGAAGGCCTGCATAGTTGTGGAAATGCCGGATGAGAAAGGCGACAAGCCTGTCAACATCTTCACGGCTTGTCATGGCACCAAATGATATGCGTATGGCGCCTACGGGCTTCCCAGCAATAACATCGTTGTCGTCTCCGCAGGTGTAGCCAAGCGACGCATATCGTATCAAATCTGGAGTTGTCAAATCCAGCCAGCGACGAGCAGCGCCCGGGTTGCAGAATCGCCCCGTTCGCATAGCAATGCCTGACATCACAGCCAGGCGCTCCACCTCAATGTAGCCAATGTAGCCTCCGTTCGCATCCCTCAAATTGAGTGCAACTATCGGCCCAAACTCTGCACCGCAATGTCCGTATATTGTGCATAGTGGGCGGCCATTATCATGACACAGCCTTTTCAGCGAGCTCACGGCATATCGTGTGATGGACGACGTGTGCAGCTTGACTCGTGTCATCGAGCCAAAGTTGCGAGCATGAGCATCCAGTGCATGGTGCAACGAGACAATCGCTTGAAAGTTGACAGTTCCGTCCTCGAGACGAGCCTCGATCTCAGCGCGAAACTCCTGCAACATAAGATCGTAGGAGATCATGTTGACTGTTCCACCCCCAAAGAAACGCTTGGACCGCAGGAACGGTATAGACGACCGACGCACAAGCAGTGCGCCTACCCCAGTGGGCGCCCCAAATATCTTGTACATGGAGACAGCCACAAAGTCCGGACCCGTATGCAGTGCTCCGAGACTCAATGGCGAGGACGAAGCATATGCAGCTGCGTCCACAAGAACCCACCACGGCGGATGTGCACCATCGCCTTTAGCCCTATTAGCGTCTGTATTTGCAGGAAATCGCCTCGCCACTTTATCAGCAACGTCCCAAGGAAACCGCTCTCCGGAAAAGTTGCATTGCGCTGGGTATGCGACCAGGCTAACTCTGTTGGCATGCTCTGGTTGGATAATGCCATCTAGATCGCCAAACTCCACTGGACGGACGGTAGCACCCAGCTCGGCGGCAATACCTCGCAGGCCAACGACGCTAGTGTGTGCTGAGCTGGTATAGCAAAACGTACCGTCTTTTGATATTGGCGTCAGTTCACCCGCTAGCCGTATTGCTGCTGTGGCATTTGCGGTGAATATCAGAGCATAGTCGCGCGACGTGGTGCCGAAGAATCCCAGCAAGCGGTCACGTACTTGCTCAATCTTCTCGCGAGTCCACTGCGATCCGGGGTGATTTGAGTGCGGGTTTGCGGGTATTGTAGTGAGCATCTCCTCTGCCTGCGCTCGAACATAGCTTGCCGCGTACAACGTCGACCCTCCGTGATCTAGAAAGACTGTTGTGAGTAGCGACGACGCATTGAAAAGCTGTGGATACTCCTTGCGGCGAACCGCTTCAAGCTCCCCACCATAGTCATCGTCGCCAGCCTCTGTTGTGAGCGACTCTGGCGGGGTATCTGGTATTTGCCCAGTTGGTGCTTCATGGCTTGGAGGGGTAGACATAGAGCTCAAAAGCCTGTGAATTGCAGCACTTGGTGGCGACATATGTAATAGTAGAAAGCAAATGTATTAAAATGCGAGGTGTGTGCGAAGAAGAGAAGGGTAGCGTGCCTCAGCCAGCAAGCGGCTGGTATTAATTATGCCATTCATGCACGACGGGGCACACGCTAGCATAGCGGAAGGAACGGAGAATTTCCCGCTTTTAATCTAATCAGCACCTAAGCTTTTTAAAAAAGCTCGTGCGTGATCGTAATCAGGCTTGATTTCTATTATTTTGATCCCAGGGAGTGATGACGCAAGGCGTTTACAGGCAGAGCAAGAGATTCGCATTCAACTTTGCTACACATTTTTCCAATTTGCAAATAATCCCTATTTCACAATTAACGGGTATTACAATAGCCAATGTTTATTAAAGCGAGCGAAGCGGTAGTTACTCGTGGCAGCACGCTGATTCTGCCAACAGTCTCGATTGGAAACGTGCCGCAATTAGGAATGGACTTGCTCATAAACACTCTGCAACTATCGCGCATCGGCATAATCGACGACTCGGCCCTACTTCCCGTATCAGGGATAGCTGCATTTGACCATATCACCAGTCGGCCAGTTCCGCTCGAGGTGTACCAAAGCACTGATGCCAAGTGGACGCTTATCCAGCAGCGGTCACCGCCACTACCAAAGCACCACCGACTGTTTGCGAAATCGATGCTCGAGTTTATCAAAGCTGGGGAATTCGATAGGGTCGTGCTGCTGACCAGTAGTGATGCTGCGCTTCGAACTGATGCCCTTATTGACGGACCACAAATAAGGTCAATCTCGGTCAACTGCGACGACAGGGTCTTGATAGACAAGCTGCAGGCACTGTCGCTTACCGATTTTGGCCACAGGCAGGGCATGGCTATTGATGATAACATGGACTCGAAGGAATCGTTGCTAGCTGGTATCCTAAAACAGCTACATGCCGCTGGCATTGCCCGGCCTCTCCTGGATATGTGCCAAGGCGCTGGAATACCTGTGCTTGCCCTAGTATCGTTGGTTAATGAGGGCGACAACATATCCGATGCTATAACGATCGCCAATGCCGCCAATGCTGCGCTTGGAATTGCTACCAATATTGATCAGTGGCATCCCCCTCAGAGCTGGCAGTGGCTCATGCCTGACAACGTGCCAAGCGAGCTGTTTTGATAATAGGGCATTTTGATGTGGCGATTGACTAATAATAGCAGCGACAAAGGGAGAACGAATGCGAATGCTACTTACACGTGAAAGGTAGTTATAGTTGTAGTAGTAGACATACCGATCCATGAAAAGCAACAAGTGCACCAGAGGGCCGACAAGCTCTCTGGGGGCAGGGGAGCTTTTCAGCAATTTGCTAAGTGGAAGTGGGGCTAACAGGAATTTCATAAGGGAGGTTTCTCTGAAAACTTGCCAATTAATTAATTTATGTAATAAAAAAGTAGCTTGGTGAACGTGCGAAAAAAAGAAGAAAAATGTGCGAGGTATAAATTGAAAAAAGGTAAATTATTTTTTGTTTGGTTGTTTTTACATGCCGGCAGCTGTTGCATAGGCGGTGGTAGCGACAGGCGCAGAGGCAGTATGAGCCACGGCACCAGAGCGCGGGTGCTCATAGTCAGCCTCAGCAGCTGAGGAGAAAAAGTAGCCAGTGGGAGGGGTCATAGGCCTGATCTCGTTCTGGTGGTAGGTTGCCCACTCGAGGCAGAAGTTGCTGACAGCCAGGTAGCGGCGGTGCTGATACTTTAGGAAAACAAACTCATCCACAGGCGTAGCCAGCAAATGGTCAAGCATCACAGCGACAATCGGCTCAAGCTCTCTCTCAGTGTATCCCGAGTAGTGGCGCAGGTTAGCGGTCCATGGGCCAGATTCAAGCATGCGACGGCCAAGGTAGATGCCAGCAGCGGAGATCTGGCTCGGCGTGTACTGCATAAGGCGATGGTCAATGAGGCAGATCTCCATGAGGTACTTCGCCACGGTGCGGGTCTGCATGTTGTAATCCTCGGCCTTGGACACGCGGCGCAAGAAGGTCATCGGGTTGGGATAGGACAGGTCAAAGCCGAGCACAGTCAGCATAAAGACCTCGGTGTTGAGGATCTCCTTGACAGTGTAGCTGTTGCCGGCCAGGTAGACAAAGTCTTCGATGTGTGGGGTAGTGGTCTCCTCATACTTGCACGCCAGCATAAGCGCAGTAAGGCCGACAAGCTGGAACTTTCCAACAGCAACTTGGCGCTTGGAGAGGAAGCGGTCGAGCAGGTTGACAGCCAGGAAAAGCGTCTCGGGCAGCATACGCAGCTGATAGTGAATCTGAACGATCCAGTTAACCAGCACGCGGCGCATCTCCCAGGTCAGTCCCTTTTGCTTGCCCATGTAGGCAGGGTTAGGCATTGTCTTTGCCTCGCGCTCGCGCAGGTACTCGATGATATCGCTGATGTACTCAGAGACCATCAGCGGATCATCGCCATCCTCTGCATCAATGTCATCCCAGTCGACTACGGTCTCAGCAACAGTAGCCTCGGCAACGGTGGTCTCGGGAGCAATCACAGAAGGAGCGGCAGCGACCGGTGCAGCCTCGGCAGCCTGGCCAGCAAGAGTGCGCAAGGACGAGTAGGCACGCGAGGGCTTGGCGATCTTACGCTGCTTGACCTCGGCAGGCACCTCGGGCTCAACAACGGTGGCTTGAGAGTCGGCAGAGTCGGAATCAGGAATGGCGGCAGATGGCTTGGCCGAGGCTTCCACTCGGCGCTCAGCGGGAGCCGTCGAGTACTTGGACACCTTGGCCTGGACCACCCGCTCGGGTTCAGCAACATTAGTGCGGCGCTTCTGACCAGCCAAAGGCGCTGGCATCGCAATCTCGGCCGTAGCGACAACCCGCGATACGACAGCCTGTGCCACCTTCACTGCCGTGGACACGGCGACCTTGGGCGCAGAAGAGACGGAATCGCGCTGAGCATTAAGTGCGCGAGGGGCGTCGAAGCTCTTAACTGGCGGTACTACCGCGTCCCGTGCATCAGTCACAGCAGCGGGCAGAGCGGCCTGGGAGCGCCGGGCACGCACGACGTGGGGAGTCGGGTCACGGAACATGTGAACCTTGCTGGCATCGACGGTCGAGAGCGGGACCCGCGGCTTGCGAGCGGCGAGCGTGGCCATAATGTGAGCAGTGGTATATTTGGTGGCTGCGGGAGCCTTGTTGCTGGCGCTAACCTTCAAGCCAGCTTGTGCGTTGGAGGCAGGCTTCTACAGATGGCAACAACAGACCGAGGTGGCGAGAGGTGATGAGGTTAGCAGCGCAGCACAACTGGTAAATGTACAGGGGAAATAAATTAGATATAGTGTGCTAGACTGAGAGAAGACCACCGCCATAGCCCAAGAAGACAAGAGGCACTGGCGATGTGCCACCCACGCCCCCAAGAAGCGACAAAAACTGCTGCGCCCGAAAACATGCGGGTAGGCAGAATAGTGGGCGGGACGAGGGAGAGACAGCCTAATGACGCTCTCGAGGGAGGAACCAAGCACAACGCGGATGCAGGCCCCAAAGTGGAAACCTGTCTTTGTAGGCTGCAAAGGCTGGGCAGAAAGAAGGAAGGGATGTTCCGCCGATAATCCCTTCACAGCTAAAACAAGAACTCCGTGGCAGGGGAGGAAAATCACTGATGCGAGTGCGCCCCACCACTATGTGGACTGTGCAGAACAGATAGCAGCATATGCCACCATTTGTCTGTGCGCAGGCACACACAGCATCACAACCATGCACGAAGGGTTATGCATTGAGGATGCTTGCGACCGGCGCTATGCAGCACAGCGCATTACAACACAGAAGCGGCACAAGTCGCTTGGTGCAGATGTTGCAAAAGACAAATTGATCAAAAGCCAATATGGCTTGCTGCAAAGAACAGGCGAAAGCATTTTTTTGCCGGCTATTTTAGCCACAAGACCACACATACGTCACAGGACCAGGCTGCGGTCAGGTGACAGCAAGGAAGGTCTTGGGTAGAAAGCAAGGACGGCGGAGGCGCATGCGCAGTAACTCGGTGAGGAGGCAGAAAGAGAAGGGGGCGGTGGGAACGGGCTAAAGGCATTGTGCATGAGGCAGCCAGAAAGCAGCAGTGCCGCAAAAAAAGCGGCCATGGATCGGGGAAGAGGGATGATGTTGACTTACCATAGCATTGCCTTGTGTTTTAATGACGTGCGACAGGACCGAGCGTGCATTGGTGGTTGGCTTGGATCCATGCATAGAGCTGCTGCCCTGTGCCTTGTTCTCGTTCGACGAGCGGGTGTTATTCTACGCACGCGCAGGGAAGGTATCAGGAAAATAAAAGGCATCAATGTCTGTTAGTACAGCGCTGCTGCACAGAGCACATCGGGAGGCAGATAAGCCACCTGATGCATAGAGTGCACATGAGCAAGGCCAGGGAGCGCATCAATCATTCTTCGGGGTGTGTTTACAATAAATGGGTCAGCGGAGTCTACTTGCTTTCGCCCCTCAGCAGGGTCTTTGGCCCCGGCACATTATTTCTTGTACTTACCGTGCGGGGTTGGATAGCCATGGTTGTGAGTAGAAAAGATGTGCGAGTTGAATCGAGCAGGTTTCGCCCGAAGCGGGATAGAGTGCTGCTGTGACGCGATGGCGCGTAGTTCTGAAAAAGTTACAAGGGTGGCGATAGCAGACCGCGGAGTATCAGCGGGTGTTAAAAGCGAATGGGGAAGGATCGGATCTCTTCCTTGGATACAAGATGAGGTACACTAGCGCTGTAGCTAAGCAAAGCAAGAGTGAGAAGATACGAAAAAAAGTGCAAAGCGCGGGGAGCAAGTCGAGAAAACCTGATATGATAAGAGATAGCAGAGAAGAGGAAAATGATATGGACAGAAGAGAGAGCACGCGCCGAAGAAGAAACTAACAAAGGTCGAGCGAGTGTGAAAGCTACAGAATTACAGTGCAAGAGGGAAAAAAAAAGAGGACAGCAGCCTGTTACGAATGAGTAAACAAATTCAGAAGTGAGTAAGGGAAGAGAAGGAGAAGAGCAAGGAGCGATAGTCCACGCTTAAATAGCCAGGAGTTGGGATGGCTCGCATGTCCATATCGTGAGGGGTTCCTGAGCGGTTCGCTCGGATAAGTGTGATTCACTCCCAAGTTGGTTCGCATGCGAAATGGGCAGTTGCAGTTAAATTTCTGCCCCTAGCGCCTTATGTAACTCCATTGTGCTCTTTGGTTCGGCGGTGCGGCGCAAAAGAGCCTTTCAGCATTGCATAATGGCATGCCACATTGAGACTAACCAGGTGGAACAGCAGCGGTGGCGACTAGGAAAAAAGGACGGGCGGAGTAAAAAGAAAGGGGGTCGTAAAAAAGTGGACAGGCGCAAAATTAGAGAAGCGAAATATAGACAGACATAAAGTAGATAGGCGACGAGAAGAGGAAAAGAGAGTGCGCGTTGTGCTAGAGGAAAGCGTAGCAAGTGTTTTGGAGCAGGAAACGACAACAGCAAAAGTCTGTCACCAAGCAGCCCAAGCACGTTTGTCGCTCCTAACCTTGTCAACTCTCCCTCCCTCAAATCGAGCGGGACCAACAGTGCTAAAAAAGAGCGTGCAAATCGACGAGATGTACTGGGCTGGTCCTATGCATGACCAGCCCAGTACATCTTGTCGATTTGCGCGCAAGTCCTTACAAAGGCAGAAAGAACACGAAACGGGCAAAATGGACAAGTGCATGATGCACAGCTTCCAATGCGGCGCAGGAAATCATATGCAGCGGGGATGAACAAGAAACCAGTTGGCTGGTTTGGGCAAGAATAGAAATAATCGAGAGCGCAGGCGGCTTTAAAATAGGCATTTGAAGACGATGGTGTGGATGCAAGGAAGGAAGAAGCGTCTACAGCGAGCAGACGATGCGAATGCGCTAGAGTTTTGGCATCGCAAATGACAACTCTGACCGAGTGCCAGAACAAGTCAATTAGCGCAACAAGCCCCTTTCTCCCCAAATGTGTGGATTCGTGAGCGATTGAGGTGGGAGAACAATGCCTTACCTTTTTGTAATAGCTCGATGCAGCTTGCTAGCCGGTGTGGCTGCCTGTATCCGGTCCTATATGCGCCTTGTGTATGATGGTGCTGTTTTCGGGGGAGAGCCGTGCTCGCCTTTTAGACACCTGGAAAGGCGATGTCGGACTAGTTCGTATGTCGTTGGTAAGCGTGGTTGTAGAAGGAAAAATAAAGCAAACACTTTGAGTAGCAGCAGAGATTGCCAGCCAGACAAGAGGCAACGGAAGGACCAAGATTGGAAGTAGGATATGTGAGTTGCGAAAGAGGAAAGCGCTCTGCGCCAGAGAAAGATGAGCTGATCGAGATGGCTAAATAGCTAGTGCTGAGAGATAATTCGCGATGTGCACAAAAAAGGGGCAAGGTGGAGAATATCAGGCAGGTCTGTGCGCGCAGATGTTGAGAGCCAGAAGGTGGGAGGGTATTTTGGACCGCTGGGACAGAATGCCACCAACCGAAGTACTGCACGGGTAGAACAGGCAAGTGCCAGTGTCAGTAGTCGAGAGTTGGTAAGGAGATGGCTGCGTTGTTGGCTAATTAAGGTTGGCGAGGCGGAGTTTGGTAGGAGAGGTATGCGGTTGATGGCAGCGTCCAGTATGCGGAGTAGGAAGGCGGATGGAGAGGGAAAAGGTATACACAAAAAGGAATAGACGAGAGTTACAGCTATCAGCGCAAAAGGTGAGGAATTGCCAGCACGCTGAGCTTTTAGATGAAAAGAAGGACTGGCTAGCCGCCCCTAGGAGGGACTCGACAGAGCGCCTGCCACTGTGTTACTGTCCCGCTCGCAAGGGCTATTACACCTACTAGCTGAGCCGTATGCACCAACACCCGGGTACTAGTCAGCATGGCTGGCCCCTATTTGCAAAAAGAGAAGCGAGCCTTGAAACTAGGGAGAGCCATACTGACTAGTACCCGGGTGTTGGTGCATACGGCTCAGCTAGTAGGTGTAATAGCCCTTGCGAGCGGGACAGTAACACAGTGGCAGGCGCTCTGTCGAGTCCCTCCTAGGGGCGGCTAGCCAACATTTAGCTCATGCACATCCCTTTCGATAAAAAAAGATAGTAGAATGTTTACATCTTTAATGCGCTGGCTGTCAACAATAGGGCCAGGTGAGCATTGAACAGACCCCCTTTGCCCTCGATTTTGAGCAATTAAGAAGTAGCAATGCCAATAGCGCCAATGCTTGCCCAGAGCAGGCGGGGAGGGGTGTGCGTGCTTAGGGAGGGATATTTGGAGTGGTGCAACATGATTTCACAGTACACAGACCGGTCTGTGACCAGTCTTAGTGGTCTTACCTTCTAGGTACCGGCGATTTTGGAAATGTAGCAACTTTCGCCCGACTACTAGCTGCAACAAGAAGCGTTAATACCCAGGTGGGTAAAGTGAGGTGATTTAGTTGACATATGTGGCTTCCCATGGCACTTACTCTCAGTCAGGCAATGGAGTCGTGTTTGTTTGGGAGCTGGCTCAGCAGATTACGGTATTACTGGACCACAAAACGCCGTATGCACACAGGATTTGGGGAGGGATAGGGTTGGGAGGCCGGCGGAACCGGGTGACGACGACCTGGGGAGAAGGGTTGCTATGGGCAGTCACCTCCGTTACTGTGCTGAGCAGAAATTTTTTTGGTTGGGATTCTGGGATCCGCCTCTATGCCTTTTTTAGCGCGAACGCCTAACCCGATAATTGGGAAATGAGGATGCGTGTTGGGCAAGTGCTGCAAGAGTGCGGTTGAGATACAGGTGGATCTGGATCCTGCGACTAGCTGTGTGGACGACAGCAAGTGGGTGTTGACGGCGTGGCGACAAGACAGGCTCTGATATTGATGACTCTGGCTCCGGCTGATCTAGCTCAAGCGATAAGGGCAGGAGGTGAGTGCAAGAAAGTGGGGGGAGAGAGTAAGAAGAAAGTGTAGAGTTGAAAGGATGTCCCTGAGAGCTCTGCCGTTTTTATAGAGCAGGCAGACGAAAAAAAATCTGGCCTCCGCTATCTGCTGAGCAGGGGGTGCATACGCAGGCTGACTCTGGCTCACAGCCGAGCTGAATAGTGAGCGGGCCTAGTAAAAAATTTTCAACTGGTAGAGCTGAATCGGCTTTTCCTAATGCAGACCTGGCTGCTGCAGCTCAGCATCACTAAGCTGCCCACCCATCGCTAAGGAACCATGCACAGATCGGCCGCATTAGCGCCTTTCGGCAGGCCCATGTGAACCAGGTCCAAACCGATGTCTAGTGCCTGCAAGGGCGGAGCCGAAGGCATAGAGTATAAAGCTGGCGAATCGCCCACCACCTTGCTCCATGCGCCAGCCATACTGCAAGCAACTGACAAAGACTAGTGAGCAGTCCCACCCCCTCCTATTGTCTCGCCAATAAGTACGTTTTGACTGCATCCAGACTCTACCATTTGCCCAATATCTGCGCACCCATCGGCTATTGTGCCTCCTTTGAAGCTAAGGCTGTGGCTGAAATGGCCATAAATGCTGCTTGCCTTATTGCTGTCTTGTGGCGCAGCAGGCAGAGCTTATTCGATGGTCGCTGATTTTCTCCTTCAGGCGAGACTAGAGCGATACGCATGTGGAGTACAGGAAATATGGATAAACACGTCTAGTTGGCGCACAGACTCCGTCTCCTCCCTCCCCCGTATTTTGTCCGGCCACTGCCATTGTTGCGACTCGCCGCCAGAAATAGGTCGTACGTGCTGCCAAAGATGGCGCAGTGCAACAATTCCTCAAAATCCCCCAAATAGAGACAAGCGGATTGGACTTTTTGCATCTATAAGATGATCTGGTATAAAAGGTACTGTTTTAGGCCAAAACAAGCGCAAGATTTCAGCTAACTAGCTGTTGCTGTCCAGGCCGTACAATCGCAGCTCAGCAGGAAGCTGGTCTTCAGACATGATCCGGTCAGCAAAGCCAACCAAACGTAGCTTCGCATTGGCATGGAGAGTAACTCGAGAGGTTTCTCGGTAGCTAGTGCCAAATGCGCCTTCCAGGAGTAATGCAATATCCAACGTCAAGTAGTTCCAGCAGTCCTCATCGAGTCGCAACGGCACAATACAAATACCATCTTCTATCCTTGCTCTAGCCTCAAAGCTGGACGCCCGTAGTCGCCGCACAATTCCTTGGCTATCCAGAGCTTCCACTTCAAGGCTAAATGGCTCATCAATACTTTTAGCCAGTAAAAACATGTAGGGCAGCTTCATTCCCAGCTTCTCGGAAGCGGTCTTTGGATAACTAATAAAAGTTGATGCCAGATCGGAGCTTTGCAGCGTTACCACATTCTCGCCAATATCGGAATCGCGCTCCACAGCTATGTGAGCGCCCTCGACTGAAGCTGGCTGGACTACTGTCCACAGCTGTAGCGGATGCGAGCCGGCGCTATTCAGCAATGTCAATATCCCAGACTGGTAAACGCTTCGCAGCATTGTAAAAGATCAAGCAAGATCAAGCAAACCAAAAGTTGTTTATTGGTAGCAGTAAGAGAGCGCACAGCTCACGGTGCTCATGACAGCGGAGTCTTTAGGTGAAGGCTTTGTATGGGCCACATATATTAGGGTTGTCAAAGAGTCGAGTATATTGACGACATAAATAAAGGGTAGGAACAATTGTAATTATCCCATGCGCACAATACCAGCGGCAATGAGCTTGCGCAGGTTGCTGGCAATAGCAGGGTTCTTGAGGTGCTCGCGAGCAGCACGAGGGTCCGACTGCATCTGCTGGAGAATGTTCTGCATGACCGGGTTAGCCAGAACAGCAGCGATCTTGGGGTTGGCCTGAGCGCGAGCAATTGCCTGCTCAGGGGTCTGGCGAGAGTTCTGCTCAGAGATGGCGCTATAGCACTTGGCCTCGGTCTGGTTGATTTCGGCAGAGTTCTTCTTGTCCGTGTCGTGGGTCTTGGCCTCCTCCAAGGCGTCTAGCGCATCGGCGTACTCGCGCATCAAGAACAGCGCGTTGGCCTTGCGGGTATAGGCCTTGACATATGTGGGGTCAAGGCTGACGCACTTGTCGCAGTCCTTGATCGCGTCAGGCAAGGCAATGAGCTTGGTCAGGCACGCAGCGCGGTTCGCGTAGTTGCGGGGATCGCTGGGATTGCGCTTGATGGCCTCCGAGTACTCGGCCTGCGCCTCAGCATACTTGGCAGCTTTGAAGAACTCGTTTCCGCGCTCGCGAGCTTCGTTGCTCTTCGCTTCGTCAAGGTACGCGTCTTCCTCGCGTTGCTTGCGGAGCTTCTCCAGGGCGCGCAGCTTGGTCAAGACGTCGGCAGCCCGGTGCTCGGTCAGCGAGCGGTTGTAAAACTCGATGGCCTTGTCCAGGTCGTCCTTCTTGCTGTATGCAGAGCCAATGCGGCCCATCGCCTTGGCAATGTGCTTATAGTCGGCGTGGTACTCGCGCCCAGTCTCGATGGCCTGCTCGGCAGTCTCAATGCACTCGTCGTACTTGCCCATCTCAAAGTACACTGCCGCCTTGTTGTTCCAGAAGGTGATATCCGTGGAGTCCAGCTCAATGGCATTGCTGTACTGCACGAGGGCTTCGTCAAAGTTGCGAGCCTTATAGGCGGTGTTTCCCTTGTCCTTGGCTCCGGCAGCCCGAGCCTTCTTTGCGGCCGCCTCCTTATCCTCCTCCGAGGCGTCTTCCTCCATCTCCATCGCCTCGGGCTTGGCCTTTGGTGCGGGCTTTGGCTGGGTCGGCGACTGAGCCTCCGGCTCAGCAGCTTCACCCATAAAGCTGTCGGCTCCCTTTGCAAAAATGTCGCCCATTCCCATTAGCGTAAACATGACCATGGTAATGCGCTGGTCGCCCATATGCTTTGACATATTCTCAGGGTTAGCCTGGATGTCTCTGACCTTCTTGACAAACTCAGGATCAGCTAAATACGACGCGGTCTTTGGGTTTGCCGCAATCTTGGCCAAAATGTCGCCCTTGAAAGCGTTGGCCATTTGGTTAGCAAAGTCGCCATAGCCCACATCACCATTCTTCTCCTGCTCCAGCGCAGCCTCGGCATCGCTCAATCCCTTCTTTAGGAGGGCACTCTCGGGATCGTGCTTCAGTCCTTCCTGGTACGTGGCTACGGCCATGGCATACTCTTGCAAGCCAAACAGTGCCGCGCCCTTGCGGCTGTAGCCCTTGGCCCATGCGGGCATGAGCTCGACAGTCTTTTCGGCATCGGCCAGAGCCTCGGTGTACTTTTTCAGCGACGACTGCGAGGCAGAGCGATTGGAGTACAGGACATGGTTTGTTGGATCGAGTTCGATGGCCTGCGAAAAGAAGTCTATCGCGGCGGTGTGGTTGCCTGCCGCAAAGGCCTCGTTTCCTTTGGCCTTGAGTTCGTTAGCCTATGTGAGAGGGGCAAGGATTGCAGCATGAACTGGACTAGTTAGTTGGTTGGGTTGGTCGCTCGGTGCGTGTGGGGGCAAAGAAAGAACGAGAGTAAACTGTCTGCGCAGTACTACTTACCGTTGACATTGTCAGTTGAGTTAGAATCGAAATGGTAGAAACCTGAGCAAATTCAAAAGAAAGAAAGAAAGAAAGAAAGATGAAAGGGCATGACGGGGAGGATGGTTTTGGCCAAAACCGCATGAATCAATGTTGCTGCTGGGAAGCCTCAAATGTTCTAGCTGCTTCTGTGGTTTGGGGGGTCAGGGGCGATGGTGTTCTTTCCCACCTCCAGTTATTACACTTTGGGCCTTTTTTTCTCTTAAATCCTCTACTTGTGCTGTGCCATTTCATTTTTGCGAACACTTCAGCCTCATCCACCAGCTGAAATTCGTCACGCTCTCTTGTCAGTCCGGAGTACGCGGTCGGCAACAAAGAAACGCTCGCTCTTTATAATATAGTACGTGGAAATGTCACAAGAAGGAGGTGTCGTCGTCGCCGCAGCAGGCGCCAGCAGCACAAATGGCCCTGCAATCTCTAGCGAAATGCAGATGCGCGGCCAGGCCTTGTCCGCAACCAGCGATGGGAGGAAGAGCGAGGACGATAACAACGAAACACCGTCTGCAGGCAATAGCGCAACAGGCGAGCTGAAAATAACTTTTCTAATGGTGAACACTGAGAAGTGCATACGCACGTTTGTGTCCGACGACACAGTGCTCCACGTTAAGGAGGCGCTTATTAATGACTGGCCTGATAACTTTGGCAGCAAGCCGCCAGCCTCGCTCAATCTGCGGATACTGTATTTGGGCCACTTTCTTGACGATAGCGCTACACTCAGAGGTAAGCAACTCGGCTCTAGCAGAAGTGGATAGCACCCGAGATGTATCTGCAGGTGCAGCTAATTTGCCACTAACTTTGCCTGCTTGTGTAGACAGCAAGTTGAATCCCGGCGAAACTACAGTGCACCTGATGATCAAAGCTAGCAGCACACACGAGAAAGAAGGTACGTGTTATTGCGCTCAGACATTCTGGACACCCTCCATCTAAAACAATGACAAAGGACACAAGCGCATTGTGAGAATGTGCAAAAAAGCAAAACCTGCATTTTTTTCTTTTCATGCAGGCTAGGTGCGTTGGACACCGGCCCCCTTGCTAACTAGCGTGAGTGTTGCACTTTGCTGTGTCCATTATGTGTGTTTTGCTTGTAGCCAAGAAGGATATCGACAAGGCGCCTAAATGCACATGCATTATACTGTAACATACATCGCTACCATCTTCTATTTCCCCTTTCTGTGATTCTTAGTCGACCTGCAAATTACTTTTCTTTTGCAAACAAGCTAGGACTTTTTCTCCATTCAACCTTCTTTTCTTTGTGTGTGTCTTGTGTTGCGTGTTACTCCAAATTTAATTCTCTAAATGCTTGTCGGCCCCGGAGAGAGAGCGAGTGGCTAGAACTCTTGTAATCTAGAATTTTGGACACCAAGAACCCTCCCCCATGTGATCGTTTTTAATATACAGCGGAGAGGCTAGACATTAGTGTGTCGATGGAAAAGTGGTAGTGATCGACATCTACATCCGCCATTTGATTCACCACGCCTGTTGGTCTGCTCGGCTGCTCTGTTGTAGATTGGTTGTGTGGGGCCGCTAGTTGGCGTTGCCGATTCAATTGGCAGCTCCCAAAGCAGATCAAATGCTCAGCACACTTTGGCAAAAATAATAGAGAAAAAGTCAAATACTTGCTTCCATTTTTGCTGCCTGAAAGAATGCCTTGTCGCCAAGTACAGGGCAAAATGGTCTCAATGGGATAAATACGACGGACCCAAGACATGTCGCATTCTAACCTCGTCTTAACCACCCCAACGTATTTGGCTACTTGTTCCCTCCACCCCCTACAAAAGACCTGATAATAATTAGATCATGCATCGCTTTTCTCCCTACCTCGTCGTCGCCGCCCTCCTCGGCGTAGCTGCAGTCACTCATGCTGACGGTGCCTATTCGCAAAACAACTATGCCACGTCGGCCGCCAACGACTATGATTCGTCGTCAGCGAATGACTATGCCATGTCGTCAGCCAACGATTACGCGCAGAATGACTATGACACCTCTGCAGCGGACGACTACTCGCAGAACGACTATGTCCAGGACGACTACGTGACCACGACATGCGAGCCCGTAGTCACGCCCTATGTCCAGACCGTCATCCAGGACGTTGTCAATACGGTCGTGGAGTACAGCACGGTAGTCGTCCAGCAGACCCGAGTCCAGTCCATCACAGAGCAGGTCACCAACGTGCAGGTCGCCAGCGTCGCTGTCGAGCAGGATGCCGTCTTCCAGGTCACGCAGACTTCTATTTGCCCACCGCCAGCGACCGCAACAGTTGACAACATCAATACCGTCTGGATCACTGTGACTGCTACTCCAACTGTGCAGGTCTTCCAGACCCGCGTGCAGCCACAGGTCGTCGTCCAGCCAGTGACCCTCACTCAGCAGGTTGAGCAGGTGGCCGTCGAGACCCAGGTCGTCCAGCTCCAGGCCACGGCCTTCTCCACTAGCATAAACAACGTCGTCCAGGTCGTCCAGGAGAATGTTGCTGCCGTACCCGCTGCACCCGCTGCACCCACCCTTGCCCTAGCTCCCGCAGCCTACTAATGCGGCATTAAATGCTGCCAAGCCTATGTTAAAACCTCTTTCTTTATCTCCTTATTATCTAATTGACATTGACCAAGCATTGCTCTGAAACTGGCTCATATGTGAGTCGTGTATGTTGCTCTCTTAAAAAAAGTAATGAATTTCGTTTGATGCTCTAGCATGATAGCCCATCGCTGCACGTGTTAGAAGCATGTAGCGAGCGGGAATACCAGTTTCGCACTGGCACCAAAGTCCGACATCTCGGCCTCAGAAGCGCCGCTCTTTTCTAAAAGAGCCTTGGCCGCCAAGAGGTTATCCAAAGTGCGAGCCTCGCCATACACCGCAGACGCGGCCCCGAGCAGCACGCGCCTAGAGCTAGCCACATTGGCGTCGCCGCCAAGCGCCAGCAGGCCCCTAGCACCAGCCAGCGCAAACACGAGCGAGTTTTGATGAGCCTCAATGCTCGCCTCAATAGACACCTCACCAAACGACTTTGCGAGCTGTCCCTTGAGAGCCGCCTTCATCGGCGCGGCAAAGGACTCGTTCGAGTCCATATCGGCAGTCATGCGGACGATCATCGGCGCAAGCGACGGGTGCTGCTCGTCAATGGCCTTGAGCGAGTTGATGGCCTTGAGAGCCAAAAAGTACTTTTGCATGCGCAAATGCACCTCAAACGAGGACAAGTGCGTCTTGGCCTGCCCGCCCACAGCGTTTTCAAGCCGCTCCACAAACTTCAATGCCTCGGCCATATAGTCCTCGGCAGCCACATGCGTGGCGCCACTCGGGTCCTTGTCCACCTCGACCGGCTTTGCCTCGCCAACGCCAGCTGACAGATTGTGCTGGCCCTGCTTAGCCAATCCATTGCGCGTCAGAGGTCTTGTCTGTTCCTCGTCCGGAGTGGCCACGAATGGCTCACCAGCCAGCTTGCGGTCATGCAGGTCAATGTAGCAGCCAATGGCCGCATGCGCTGCGCCCACAAAGGTGTTGTGCGTGTAAATCTGGTCCTCCCACTTCAGAATGTCAACGTAGGAGCGCACCGTAGCCTTGCGCAGCGAGTACGAGTGGAATTCAAACTGAACCTGCTGGAAAGAGTCAAAGCAGGACTGCACCTGGTGGTACTGCTTCAGCGCCCTGCCAATGTCTCCTAGGCGGCGGTAGGCATCTCCACGCTCGTGCATATACCAGATGGCCTGCATATCGACAATCTCCTGGATCTTGTGCGCGGCGTCGTCGCGAACAAACATGACCATCATCTTTTCAGCCTCCTCAACGTCGTTGTCGCGCAGCATGTACTTGACGGTCTTCGAGTTGACAAACCGGTCCTTCAAATCCATCTGGCGCGCAAAGTCCATCGTATTGCGAGCGCCGCTCACATCGCCTGCATGCTTGAAGATCTTGGCCTTGACCATATACAGCTCGACTGTGTCCGGCGCCGCTCTAATGGCATCCTCAATCAGCTGCAAAGCGCGCTCGTAGTCGCCATAGTAGTCGGCGTGCTGCGCCATGTAGAATGTGCTCCACATAGAGGCCGTCGCTGGTTCGTCATCAGTAGAGTCATTAAAGCGGTTGGTGTCGCGCAGCTGCGTAGCATAGCCATCCATCAGGCGACCCAGAGCAGCACCCTTGGCCTCGTTGGCATAGAGCGTCTTGAAGCTGGTAAACAGCGAGGGAATGCCCTTGCGCAGCGCATGTTTGGCCAGAGTCTCGGCAGCACTGATAAAGCTATCGCCCTCGCAGAACGTCAGAGGCAGGAATTTTAGCGTGTTCGACGACGGGAACTGTTGCTGCAAGCCGTCAATGACTTCCAGCACAGCATCCTTGTCGTCAGTACACGTCATATCCAAGCCGTTGCAGGCCAAGTATCCGCGGACATAGTCGTTGTTGTCGGGGTTGCGCTCGATCAGCTCCTGGTACGCCATGGCAGCGGCCTCACGGCGCTCGACCTTTAGCAAGAGGTTGGCCTTTTGCTCCTTCCACGCCGTGATGTCGGTGATGCGCAGGCGGATCTCCTTCAAGTGCTCGAGGGCCAATTGGTAGTCGCCGTTGAGCTCCATCAGCCAGTTCTTGTACATCAAGACCTCGCTGATCTCGTTCTTGAGCATGGTGGTATCGTGCTTGAGGTTGCCCTCATGACTAGTAATAACCCTAAGCGCCAGGTCGTACCGACCAAGCATTTGGTGCACAACGGCAAGTCCTAGCCAGAATGCCGTGAGCAAAGGGTTAAGCTTGGCAAGCTTCGTCCGAGTCGCAACCAGCTTTTCGTACTGGCGTAAGTGAATCTGCAGCTGCGACAGATCACGCAAAATGTGGATGTTTTCCGAGTCGACTTTGGCCGCCTTTTCGTAACACTGTAGTGCTTCCTCATACTTTTGGCCGCCGCGGTTAACGATTCCAGATACATGCCAGCTGATGGAGCTATTCGGGTTGATCTCAATCCCTCGCTTGATGTGCTCGTAGGCCTCTTCCTTGCGATCCATGTTGGACAAGAACATGCCCTTCACTGCCAGAGTCTCGCCATGGTTTGGGACAATTTTCAGAATCTGGTCGCAAGTCTTTAGGCCCTTCTTGTACTGGCGCGCTTCGTAGAGCTTCTAAACGTGCAAACTTTTTTTTTTGGTAGTTTGTTCAATATTTGATTCGCAAGGCTGGGGTGTGTGCGAGTGTGAAAAAAGTCGTTGCTTACCAGTGCTGAGCGGAACAGTGTCTGCTCCTTATGAGGTAGTTCCGAAATCGTGAGCGACATTTCCCTTCCAGTATTGGAGTCCAAATCGAACTATAAAAAAATAATGGTGCGAAAATCAAAGCGAATTGACAAAAGGCAAAGCTATTATTTTCTTTGCTTCTTGCAGTCCCATTTGCTGATCTGCATGTCCAAAATCAAGCTTGATAGCTGGCATGGCTCGGCTCGGCTCGGCTCGGCGTGCTGCGCGTTAGTTGACGCGTTTTTTTGGTCTGACGCGTTCTAGGGAAGAATGCATCACTCGAGCTTTTGGTTATCGGAGCTTTTGTTCAGTACTGTTTTTTTTATAATCTCCCAAATTGAGTTGTTTTTACCCGCCGACTCTATTTCAATGACCGAGGACGGCAGCCCGCAGCGATTGAGCTTTGAGCCCAAGCTTTTTGCCAATATTGCGCAAAAGAAGGCAATTCCAATTACAGAGCTGTACAAGCAGCTAAAGGTACGGGGCTTTTTTGCCAGTGGCTTTTGGTGGAAATGGGAGATTAAATTCGAGTACATTTTGTTAACTAGCTTTTTTGTTTTGGTCTGTAGAAACTATCCAAAGAGCTTAATGGCCTGGAGCAAGAGACAGTGGATACGCAGTCGCTTGATTCGGTGACTCGGCAGCTACTAGCGCCCTCACTGCTTCGACACAAGGAATCCGGGGTGGTGGCCTACGTGGCATGCTGTATTGCGGATATTCTACGTCTCTACGCGCCGGAAGCGCCATACAGCGACGACGAGATCAAGGCGGTGTTCAACGTGTTCATTGACCAGCTGCAGATGCTAGGCGATAGCAACAGCCAGTTTTTCCCGCTCCGCGAATACTTGCTAACCAGCCTGGCTACAGTGCGGACGCCGGCGCTTGTGGCTATGGTTCCGGACTCTGAGGAGATTATCTCGCGGTTTTTCACATGCCTGTTTGGCGTTGTCAATGGCAGCCAGCCGCACAACATTCAGATGCAGATCCTGGATATCTTGCAGCAGCTACTGGAGGAGCCAAAGACTGTGCCGCAGGATGTTATTGATGTGATCTTGCTTCAGTTCACTAAGCGGCGGCAGGTGGATAACCCGGCTACACATCAGCTGGCTAGCGATCTGGCGAATGCTACGGCGGATATTCTGCAAAAGTACATTTATCAGTATTTTAACGATGTTATCGTTAGTGCTGCCCAGCAGCGCGCCGGCCAACGGCAGCAGGAGGCCGAGGGACAGCGGGGACGTGGGGGGGCTAATGACTCGCTGGATGACTTGAAGTCAGCGCACTATCTTATTCTGGAGCTCAACAAATCGGCGCCCGGCACGCTACTGAACGTGGTGCCGCAGCTGGAAGAGGAGCTCGGGGTGGATGACGTGGATATCCGGGTGTTGGCTACGGGGGTTCTCGGGGAGATGTTTGCGGAGAAAGGGTTCACTCTGGCAAAAAGGTACGAGTCAACGTGGAAGACGTGGAAGGGCAGGCGGGCTGACACGTCGGCGGTGGTGCGCATCCAGTGGATCGAGCATGCCGTATCACTGTACCAGCATCAGCCACAGCTGTCGCGGGAGCTCAACGAGTTTATTGTGGAGAAGCTGTGCGATGTCGATGATAAAGTCAGGCAGGCAGCGTGTCACTCGCTTGGGCTCTTGGAGATGTTGGCGCCCGTGCAGGCGGCCATTGGCGAGAACGTTGTGAGGGCTCTTGGTGACCGGTGCAAGGACCGCAAGGCGGCAGTGAGGTCGGAGGCGATTATCGCGCTGGCCACGATCTACAGCCAGGTGTTTGAAGAGCTCGAGCAAGGGGCGGCGGCGGCGCAGGCCAAGTGGGGCAGCATTCCATCGACGATATTTATGCTCCGGTATATCAACGATCCGGATATCGACTCCAAGGTGGAGAGCATACTGACGGGAGCTATTCTCAATTTCGCAAAGATCAAGGACGACCGGTCGCGTTGCCAGCGGCTCATCGTGGTGTTTGACAGCTTGACGGCCAAGGCGCGCAGCGGGTTCTTTAGCTACATGCGGCGGCAGCAGGACATTATCCGGCTTACCGATGTGTTCCTGGGGCTGTGCGAGAAGCAAGGCGACGGCCCATCGGCAGACCGTGGCGGTGCGATTGAGCAGCAGCTGCGCTTGCTGGCGGGCAAGATCGCGGCCTGCTTCCCTGACAAGGCCAAGGTGGAGAGCGCGCTGATGCAGTTGGCGAATTTGCATGAGGCCGAGGTGTACAGAGGGTTGCGCGAGACGATGGAGCCCAAGAACGACATCAAGGCGGTGCGCAGGCACCAAAAGAGCTCGCTGAAGAAGCTCTCGGGGTTGGCGCCTAGCTTGCTGGATACCACGGCGCCGCTGTGGAAGTGCGTGGGATTGACGACCATCAACCGCGCCTTGGTGCCGTTCCTCATTGAGCATGTTTCTCGCAGCGGCGGGAGGTTCGTGGCGGCGGCCGAGGTCCTCATTTCGTACATCACTAGTGTTTTCCCCGAGATGGTTCGGTCCAGCTCGGCGGAGCTCTTTGACGTGGCGGCGCTGCAGATGGCTGACGCGGTGGCGATTGAGGAGAGGCTGGTGCTGATGGTGAAGTTTGCAAAGTCTATTCCGAGGTCGGTTCCGCGCAACAGTGGGCTGGAGGACCAGCTGGCGGCGCTTGTGCGCACGGGGAGTGTGAAGCAGGCCAAGTATGCGGCGTACTTGGTTACGCAGATGGAGGGGGCGCAGTCGCTGTGCGCGGCGCTGACCGGCGATGTTGTTGATAGCTTGGATAACCGCCATTTGGAGCATCGTGCGCCGGCGTTTGCTGCGCTGTCTCGGTTTGCGCAGTATGCGCCCAGCGCGTTCTCCACGTATGCGGACCGCGTGAGCCAGTTCCTCGTGCAGAGCGTGCTGCTGGCAGGGCCCGTGGGGGATGCTGCGGAGAATGAGGACTGGGTGGCACGTGAGGCGCTGGGTGATGCGGGGGTGGCCAAGGTGTATGCGGTCAAGATCCTCACGAGCTGGCTGCTGGGCTTGGAGCGCCAGGCGCTGACGCGCGATGGGGTGCAGCTGGTGCTGGGCACGCTGCGGCAGCTGGTGCGCAACGGCGGGGCTATGCAGGAGGGCGGGGGCGTGCATGAGCGCCAGCACTTGCTGCTGACGGCGGCTGGGAGCATGCTGAAGCTGGCGGCGGCTGGGGCTCACTTCGAAAAGGCGCTGAGCACCGTGGACGTGCTTAGCTTGGGCCTCGTTGTGCAGAATCCGTGCTATGAGGTGCGCTCGGCGTTCTTGCTCAACAAGCTGGTGCCGATGCTTGTGGCGCAGCGGATCCACGTGCGCTACATCCCGGCGGTGTTCTTGGTGGCGTATGAGCCGGAGGCAGCGGTGCGCGAGAATGTGCGGCATGCTGTGGAGCAGCGCCTGGCGCCCATGAGGCCGACGCCGGGGTCGCCGTCGGTTGTGGAGGAGAGCATCTGCCGCCTGCTGTTTGTGCTTGCTAATCACCCCGACTGGGACGATGGGCAGCAGCTGGCTACGGTGGAGCTGTTTGTGCCGTATATTGAGTTTTTCATTGGGTGCGTGTGCCTCGCGCAGAACGTGTCGCTTCTCTTCTGCTATGCGGGCGAGATCAAGGCGTACCGCAGCAAGGGCGGCTCGGGCGAGTCGGTGGCGGTGGTTACGCGCAGGCTGTGGGTGTTGAGCGAGCTTGCGCAGTACTTGCTGCGCGAAAAGAGCCTGGCTGCCAACTGGCCCGTTAATGTGTATCCTGGGAGGCTGGCGCTTCCCGCGGATATCTTTGAGCCCTTGGGGGAGGCTGAGAAGAATGATATGCAGATGACGCCGTTCTTGGACCCGGAGTTTGTCTCGCGCAGGGCCAAGGCTCCGGCTGCTAGCAAGCGGGCTCGCGCCAAGCCAACTGCCGCTGGAAAGCGCCGTGCCGCGGCTGTGTCTAGTAAGCGGAGGGGCAAGCAGCCTGCCAGCGCCCATGAGGACGATGTGGACGAGGGCGAGGATGGCCAGGCCGCCGAGGATATTGAGATGTCTAGTGTTGCTGAGACCAGCGACGAAGATAACTAACTTTTTTAATCTGATCTCTCAATCTACCTCTACGCGCTTGGACGCGTTAGCCAAGCCAGTTGTACCACTGAGCTGCGCGTCTTTATTTTTTTTTTTTCTCTTGCTGTCTATTGATATTAATTTGCAACACTTTATTTATTATTATTAACGAGGGCGCTTCTTTCTTTCTTTTTGTCACATTCGCATTCACTTCTACTTTGCTTTATACAAGGTTATGAGTAGCAGAGGCGGTCAGAGTTCCAAGTCTGGCACATTGTCGTCTGCACGCGGCCGGGGAAGAAGCCGTGGCGGGCGCGGCGGGTGGCCTGAGCGCAAGCCGCAGCTGGCAGCGTTTGGCGGCATGGACATAGAAGACGGCGAGACCTTGGACGCGTTTTTCCCTGGGCAGGAGAGCAGCGAAGACCAGGTCAGCAGTATCGGCAACCTGGATGCCCGGTACGAGGACGTGCGGGCCAGCGACGAAATCGACAGCCTCTTAGGGTTCCCGCGGCACCAGCAGGGGCCGCCGCGGCTGGGGTGGCTGATTAACATGCACGCGACATCGGTGGAGGACGTTGAGCGGAACTCTACGAAATCCGCAGTGGACTATTATTTCTTGGAGCAGGACGGCGGGTCGTTCAAATGTACGCTTCTTTTCAGTCCGTATTTCTACTTGGTCTGCGTCGCGGGGCGCGAGACTGAGGTGGGGGACTGGCTGGTGCGCAAGTACGATAGGTTTGTGGAGCGCTTTGAGGTGCACGAGCGGGAGGACCTCGATATGCCTAACCATCTGACTGGGTGTAAGAGGCGGTTGGTTAGGTTGGTTTTTCGCAGTGTGCAGGATCTGCTGGCTGTTCGTCGAGAATTGCTGCTGGTTGTAAAGAGGAACGAAAAGCGCAGTGACCTTGTCCACACTTATGCCGAGGATCGGGATGGGGTGCGCGAGCTGGAGGACTGTATCTTGGAGATGCGCGAGTTCGATGTCCCCTACTATCTGCGTGTTGCTATCGACAAGAATATCCGAGTTGGCCATTGGTATGACGTATGCTCCGAGGCCGGCGAGATCTCGCTGACCCACCGCGATGACCTTGTTCAGCGTGCTGAGCCGGTTGTTTTGGCTTTTGATATTGAGACCACCAAGCTGCCGCTCAAGTTTCCCGATGCCAACATCGATATGATCATGATGATTTCTTATATGATTGATGGCCAGGGGTACCTCATTACGAATCGCGAGGTGGTGTCCGAGGATATCGAGGACTTTGACTATACGCCGACTGCCGAGTTTCCTGGTCCCTTTGTTATCTTCAATGAGCCTGATGAGGCTGCGGTTATTCGCCGCTTCTTTGAGCATATCCGAGACGCCAAGCCCACTGTGCTGGCCACTTATAATGGCGACTCGTTCGATTGGCCCTTTGTTGATATGAGGGCGACTCACCATGGCATTAATATGAAGTCGGAGATCGGGTGGTATCGGAATGACGCCGACGAGTACAAGTGTCGGACGTGCGTGCATATGGACTGCCTGCGCTGGGTCAAGCGCGATAGCTACTTGCCTGTGGGCTCGCAGGGCCTGAAGGCCGTGACGACGGCGAAGCTCGGGTATAACCCGATGGAGATCGATCCCGAGGACATGACGCGGTTTGCCGCTGAGCAGCCCCAGACACTGGCGCAATACTCGGTGTCCGATGCTGTGGCTACCTACTACCTGTATATGAAGTACGTGCACCCGTTTATTTTCTCCTTGTGCAACATCATTCCGCTCAACCCCGATGATGTGCTGCGCAAGGGGTCGGGTACGTTGTGCGAGACCTTGCTGATGGTCGAGGCATTTAACGCGCGGGTGGCTATTCCTAATAAGCATGCCGATCCGCCGGAGCGCTCATGGGAGGGCCATTTGCTGGAGACGGAGACCTATGTTGGTGGGCATGTGGAGGCCCTAGAGGCTGGCGTGTTTCGCAGTGATATCCCTATGCACTTTAGGATCGATCCTGAGGGCGCCCAGCGCCTGATCGATGAGCTGGACCGCGCGCTCCGCTTTAGTATTGAGGTCGAGGGCAAGCTAAAGATGGAGGATATTGAAAACTACGACGAGGTTCGTGGACTCATTGCTGGTCGCCTGGCTGATCTCCGCGATACACCCGTGCGTAGTGAGGGCCCGCTTCTTTACCACCTGGATGTGGCGGCTATGTACCCGAACATCATCCTCACGAATCGCCTGCAGCCCGATGCCATCGTGTCTGAGGCGGTGTGTGCTTCGTGCGATTTCAATGTGCCTGGCAAGGAATGCGATCGTCGGATGCCCTGGCTGTGGCGTGGCGAGTACTTTCCGCCTAAGCGTAGCGAGGTCAGTATGCTGCGCAACAAACTGCAGGGCGAGCTGTTCCCGGCTGATGGGCGGGCCAAGGCTGGGGCGCCTATGCGCACGTACGACCAGTTGTCGGTTAATGACCAGGCGGCTGAGCTGAGGAAGCGCGTAACTGACTATTCGAAGAAAGTGTATCATCGATTGAGGGAGATCAAGGTGGAGGAGCGCGAGGCGGTTATTTGTCAGCGCGAGAACCCGTTTTACGTCGATACTGTACGCAATTTTCGTGACCGACGCTACGTGTACAAGGGCCTGCACAAGAAAGAGAAGAAGCGACTGGATGAGGCCATTGCCAAGAGCGACCATCCGATGATTGACTCGGCGAAGAAACTGGTTGTGCTTTATGACTCCCTGCAGCTCGCGCACAAGTGTATCTTGAACTCGTTCTATGGCTACGTTATGCGCAAGGGAGCTCGGTGGCACTCTCTGGAGATGGCGGGGGTCGTTTGTTTGACGGGGTCGAGGATTATCCAGATGGCTCGACAGCGCGTCGAGCAATTGGGTCGGCCCTTGGAGCTGGATACCGATGGTATTTGGTGTGCGTTGCCAAAGACCTTCCCCGAGAATTACTCGTTTAGACTGCGTGACGGCAAGGGGAAATTCGGCATCTCGTATCCGTGCACTATGTTGAATCACTTGGTGTTTGACAAGTTCACCAATCACCAGTACCAGGACTTAGTGGACGCTGAGACGCATTCGTATGCGACGCATTCCGAAAACTCGATTTTCTTTGAGGTCGATGGGCCTTACCGCGCGATGATCCTGCCGTCGAGCAAGGAGGAGGACAAGCTGCTGAAGAAGCGGTATGCGGTGTTCAATGACGATGGGTCGCTGGCTGAGCTCAAGGGGTTTGAGGTCAAGCGGCGTGGCGAGCTGAAACTCATCAAGATCTTCCAGTCCCAGATTTTCAAGGTGTTCCTGCAGGGACATACTCTGGAGGAGTGCTATGCTGAGGTGGCCAAGGTCGCGGACCAGTGGCTGGATATCATGTTCTCTAGGGCGCATAACCTGCCTGACAATGAGCTGTTTGACTTGATCACTGAGAACCGCAGTATGAGCAAGGCTCTGGAGTCATATGGCGGCATGAAGTCGACGTCTATTTGCACGGCGCGTCGGCTGGCTGAGTTTCTGGGCGACGAGATGGTCAAGGATAAGGGCCTTGCGTGCAAGTTTGTTATCTCTAAGCAGCCCCGCGACTTGCCCGTGTCAGAGCGCGCAGTTCCTGTGGCTATCTTTTCGGCTGACCCTGCTATCAAACGGCAGTTCCTCAGGCGCTGGCTGCGGGACTCGTCGTTGGAGGACGCTGATATTCGCGATATCCTCGATTGGGACTATTACTTGGAGCGGTTCGGCAGTGTTATCCAGAAGCTCATCACTATTCCAGCAGCTATGCAGGGGGTGTCCAACCCAGTGCCCCGCATTCGGCATCCGGACTGGCTCAGTAAGCGGGTGTCCGCAGCGTTGAACAAGCATAAGCAGCGGCATATTACTGATGTGTTCAAGAAGGTTTCCAAAGAGGAGTACTTGCAGAGGGCTGCTGACGAGGATGCTAGGATGCTGGCGGAGGAGAGCGATGGATCTGTGGAGGCTGTGGATATGGAGGACTTTGGCGTACCTGGGTCCGCCGTGGGTGCCATGGCCAGGCCCAAGACTGGTGTGGCGCGCAAGGCTGTAGCGAGGCGCAGGGCAGGGGCCGCTAGGGCGGACCAGGAGCTGAGTACTGTGGAGGGCGTCAGTGGGCGCTTGGCGCAGCTAGGGGCGGCGCCGAACCCGTCGGACGGGTATGTGGCATGGCTGGAGCACTCGAAGCAGATCTGGGCGCTTCGACGCCGCTTGCGTGTTTTGCGACTCAAGAAAATTGCCAACGGTGATGACGACATGCCCCCCACTGGCGATGCGCACCAGCCGCAGGTGGTGGCGGGCAGTGGGATCGGGCAGTTCTTTGCGCGCACGCAGGCGTCACTGACACGCAGTGTCTGGCACGTACTCCAGTGGGTAGAAACGGACATTCCCGGCGAGCTCAAGGCATGGGTGTGGGTGGGTGGGCAGATGCACTCGGTCCGGGTGTCTGTGCCGCGTATTCTGTATGTGACGTCGACGATGGCTAGCCAGGAGATCTCTCGCAGCAAGTTTTTCTCGGAGGCGCGGGCCATGGTTCTCCCGCGGACCATGCAAACAGCGCATTTGTACAAGTGTGTGATGTCGGAGTCGGAGTTTACCGAGTTCCAGAGCAGCTGGAGCTCGTTCTTTGCGCATCCCAGTATCGGTGGCGTTTACGAGACCGAGATCACCTGTATGGATCGGGCGTTGATACAGCTGGGTGCTACGATGTGGCTGAGCGCGGCGGCGCGGCGCCTGGGTGTTGGTCGCTCGGATGTGGTGGGGCTGGATGACCTTGATACGAGGCGGACCGCGTTGACGCAGCCACAGACCACGGGCTGGACGGCTAGGGATATGAGCTACGCATTGTTGTATCATGCTAGCTCGCAGGACGGGCGTCACCACTTTTACGCGCTGGTTATGCCCTATGCTGGACGCGGGCATGTGTGGGTGATCAATACCACGCAGCAGGCGGCGCAATTGCAGATTCCCAATCTGGAGCGCCTGTACTCTGAGAGCTATTTGGCGGCAAAGGCGGCTCATGAGGGCGGGATTGACGATGGGGCCTTCACGTACCCAGAGGCAGTGGAGTTCTCAGCGCAGGCCTTTAGTACTGCGGCAGCTGGCTACCGGTCGATCAACACGGCGCTGGGCAAGTGCGCGGATGAGAAGCGCGGGCCAGTGGTCCTTGTCTACCACTCACCAGTGCCGATGCGCAGGCTGCAGCGGAGCGTGCGGGCGGTGGCTGATTTCCCAGTGGTGGCTATCCCCGTGCACCAGGCCGACCGGTCGCTGCCGGCGTTTGACTGGCAGCGGCATGCGTGTCGGCGCATGGTGGCTAGTCTCCTCAACTGCTCGCAGTGGGTGGCTGAGCGCGTGGCCTTGTCGCAGTATGCTGACATACCGCTGGGCAATATCCCGGCTGATGCGCCGCTGTTTTTGGCTGATGTCTTTTTTGCTCGCAAGCTGTCGATGGCCAAACACGTTTTGTGGTGGTCGCCGTCGAGTAAGCCGGATCTGGGCGGTAGGCAGGACGATGATTTTGGCAGCGGGCTTGGAGTGGACTTTGCGGCGTCTGTTGAGATCAATGCACCCGGGAGCTATGAAACGGCGTGTGCGGATATTGAGCTCAAGGGACTAGCTGTCAATACTATTTTGAAGGCGCCACTGGTCAATGAGATCGAGGGCGCGTTTGGCGTCTTTGGCTTTGACAGTGCTGCTGGATCATCGGGAGCAGCTATGCTGGATGACGATGACGCGTCTGTTGGTAAGCATGCTTTGTCGGGTGCCGGTGACGATGACCACCAGCTGGTGGGCGCCAGGGGCAAGAAGTCCAAGCACAAGGGCGATGTCCAGTCCAACGGGGCTGGGCTGCAGCTGTGGGCGGCGACATCTGGTGCTGATGGCAACGTGCCAGTGACCACGTTCCAGCTCTTGCGCTCGTTGCTGCGGAGCTGGTGCCAGGAAGTCAGCGAGGGGCAAAACCCATTCGCCGAGATGATGACGGAGCATTTCTACCGGTGGCTCACGCGGCCCAACTCGTGTCTCTACGACCCGGCGCTGGCCTACTTGGTGCGCTCGCTGATGCGCAAGGTGTTCTTGCAGATGAAGGCAGAGTGTCGTAAGCTGGGCGCTAAAATCATCTATGCCAACCTGGACAAGCTCGTCATTACTACGGGCAAGGCCTCGATGGTTGCAGCGCAGGCGACTGTGGACTACATTGCTCGGGCTATTGTCGCGAAGCCTCTGTTTGAGAACGTGGGGTTAGCCCCCTTGCAGTACTGGACGTTTCTTCTGTGGATGAATTCCAGCAACTACGGCGGTATTGTTACGCAGGGCGGCGGTGAGCCCAGCATTGAGATGCTGTGGGGTGTGAAGGAGTATTTGCCTCCCGTGGTGCAGAGCCAGTTTGAGCTTGTCGTGGCTGAGTTTATCTACAAGCTGGCGGGCTTCCACGACCAGCTGCGGAAGAAGAACCCGCATATTGCGCATACCTCAGACGCTGCTCTTTTGGGCGAGGCTATTGAGGATGTAGAGGAAGGGGAGGGGTCTGGTGAGTCTGTTGTGGCGGCGAAGGGCGCCTTTTATAGGCGGCTTATCGGGCAGCACTTCACTCGCAAGCTGCTGGAGGCTGTGCCCAAGATCCGCGAGGCCTGCTCGCCAGCCAATCGCGGCGACCCGCAGGCGTGCTTCCCGCGGCTGCCGGGATCCAAGCTGCATGCCCAGGGGTCGCGGGCTGAGGCAGCGCTCGAGTTTGTAAAGTATGTGTCAACGGTCTTTGCATTGGATGTGCCAGCGACGAACTTTGTGCGTATTATGCGGCGCAATCTGCTGGTGCTCCTTGATGTGGGCGAGTTTTCTGACGACGCTGTCTTTGTCAACCCGTGCGAGCGACTGGTGCTGGCTCGCGTGGTGTGCGACTTTTGTAACTTTTGCCGTGATATGGATTTCTGCCGCGACGCCGACCTCCTCCCTGCTGCCTCAGGCGAAGTGCCCGAGTGGGAGTGCCTCGGCTGTGGCAGTGCCTATGATCGCCTGCGTATTGAGGAGCGCTTGATTGAGCAGCTGAATGAGGCCTTGTTGGCATACCAGATGCAGGACTTGGTCTGCTCAAAGTGTCGGTTGATGAAGCAGGATAACTTTTCTGTTCAGTGCATGGCCTGTGCCGGAAAATACCGCACTATGGTTAGTGCCGAGGAGGTGCGCACGCAGATCGCCGTTTATTTGGATGTCGCCTCACTTAATCACCTACCGATGCTCCACGACTTGGCTAAATGGGCGAACGATTGTACTGCGCACTAGTTACTGTGCCCCACAACCCATGGGTGCGACGTTTGTGTTTATTTGGGGTTTTTTTCTGGGTAGTCCAGCTAGCTTTTTTTCATATACTTTATCTTGGTCCGTTGTTTTTGTCAGAATGGCTGCTGAATTAGATATCACCTATGATCTAAACGCCTACAAGTATCTGGAGGCTGTGACAGAGAGGCCTGAATTGTATTTGGACCATTATTTCGCGCAGCACTTTTATGGCAAGTACTCAACTGACAATGGAACATTGGATTGTTGTAGCTTTTTTACTAACTATTTTTTGTGTAGCCAAGCCCATTACCTCTAAGCGGAAGCATGAGGAGTCGGAGCAAGCCGAGGCGTCGTCGCCAGCTGAGGCGGCTCCTAAAGAGTGGCAATATGTGCTGATGGCACCAAACAAGCAAGTACCAATAGCGGGATTTGTATGTGTATCGTTTTGATTTTATTTACTAACCACTGCCTTTCTTCTGGTGTAGGCTATGCACTGTGGGTGTTGCTCGGGAACACCCCCTACTGGATCTTGAGAAGCGCGAGGAGACTGGCACTATTACAAAGATAGAGTTTGCTTCTAGCGTCAAGTCCAGCGTTATCCAGGGCAAGGCCAAGAAGCACTCAATGAAGGTTGTATCGGATACCAAGCTCTGCACGATACACACGAGCACTGGCAAGGAGTTCATAATCCGTGCTGCTGTCCGCGGCCTGCTAATGGAGTGGAACTCTCGGCTAGAACAAGAACCCCAGCTGCTGGGTCGCGATCCATACCAGGGCTTTGTAACAATTATCAAGCCGCCCACGGACGACGACACGAAGATTCTAAGTGACTGCGTTCCAAAAGTGGATTAGAAATAAAAGTCTAGCAAGTGGTGGCTAATGTTAAAGCCAAATAGTGAGAGCAGGTAGGCTATGGCTATGAGTGGAATAGTGTACAGGAATACTTCTTGGTGGTGGAGAAACGGCATCGCGTGGAACCCAAGGTATGTCGTGAATGCGTAGGCCGCCCCCGCTAGAGCAAAGAGGGTGTTGCCGAGGAATAGGGATACCCACGCGGTTTTCATAAGTATAGGCAGGAAGCAGAACTGCAAAACGTAGGCGAGCACAAATAGCGTGAAAAACGCGTTGCAGTGTACGTCGAACGCATACATCCACTCCACCTGCTGGTCCGTCGCATGCACGTTCTGGTGCCTTAGGAACCGGTTCGCCACTAGCCACGTCAATGTGGCCAATACTACGCCCGACACTAGGTAGTTGACCACTAGGAGCTGGAGCAGTGCTTTGAGAAACCCGTTGGTGCCAGAGCCGTAGACTATGGAGTACGAGGCGGTGGTTATTACCAGTCCTAGGAGTTGTAGGATAAGGAAGGCGGGGTCGTCTCGTGCCCACTGGTTCTTTGTCTGCTTGTGGTAGTAGATGTTACGGTACACTCGTTGGGGACTCACTAGGAGGTAGAGCATTTGCCAGCTGGCGAATTCAAAATCGAGCTGTCGCCAGTGGAATAGCCGCCGCCAGAGCGCCGACCTGTGTATGCGTGGAAACCGCCGCCGGAACCGGGGACGCAGGCTTCTTGCTCCTCCGGGAAGCAAGGCGAGAGGCTCACTTGGTGCTGACATTAATATGAAGGAAATTGGACGACTAGAGGAAAGAAAAGGCTATTGAATCTCGAAGTCTTTAAAAAGCCGCAGAGACAAATCGGCTCGAGCCGATCCAAAAGGGTTCTTCTTAATCGCCTTTCCTGATAGCATGGCTTCTTTTTTGTCTTATTTTCTCGAATTTCACAATTATCACGTTTTTTTTTTGTTAAAATGGCTGTTGAGAAGATCCCCAGCGAGGAAATCGTCAACGACAAGGTCAGTTTTGTCCTATTTCAGCCAGTTGTCTTCTGCATTGAATGCAGAGTTGCTAATAGCGCCTCTTTCTATTTTGTAGTTTGACCAGGCGACTGCCAACCTTTTGGTGAAGACTGGACTTGGTCTCAGCATCGGTATTGTTGCGTCGGCGCTACTGTTTAAGCGGCGGATGTGGCCAGTTACATTCTTTACTGGTGCTGGTGTTGGTGCCTCGTATGCCGATGCACAGAGAATCTTCGACTCGGTTAGTGCGCTTGGACGCCCAGCAGCTAGCGATAATTCTGCTTAGACTAAAAGTTGCAACGGTCTTTTTTTTGGTTTGTCTATTGTATCTTTTTTTCTACACATTTTACCCATATATGGATTGAAGGGAGCTTACATAAAGTACTGAGGAGAAAGGACTAGGAAGCACTTGGATTTTTTTTTTGGGTATTGCTTTGTTTATAATGGCTGGTGACGCTGAACTTGTCGAGTTTTTCAAATGTTTCCCGTTGTTGCTTCCAATAACATTGGCGCCGTTTCGAGCTGACGGGTGTATTGAGGTTCCCGAGGTGCGTGCTTCAGTGGCTGGCGCTTCGTGTACTGACTTATGAGGCAATGGCTAATGGGGTACAAGCAGTGGTGTAGGGTCCAAGAGCTCCCATCACTATCGATGTTGAGAGTGCTGGCGGCAGGTACAGCGTTGCCGCTATAAAGAGTACGCCTGAAATCGAGCAATATCTAGGCGATAAGAGCCACGAGCTGGATACACGGTTTAATCAGTGCACATCGCCATTGTCGTTTGTCCGTGAGCTGCAATACTCGCTAGTAAGTTGACATTTGCCAAGCACCGTGAAAACACTATTCGTAGCTGATTCTTTTTTTTTTCTTTTTCGTACCCGTAGACCTTTCTGCCTGTTGCTCCTACTCGGCGGATGTCAAAGTTCTATGCGCAAATCATCCGCGAGTGTGATGAGCTCGAGGAGTGGAGCTGTGTTGAGTCGTTTGATGAAAAGTCGCAAGTCATGACATTGGAACAAAAGTAAGTTTTAGTTAATTGGGTGATACTGTGTAGCCAGAGATAGGAACTAAATTAGCATCGGTGTAGGGATGGTTCGGGTAAAAGCTACCGGGTGTATGCTGATTTCGATAGAGAGGTGTTTTCGACTGATATTGACGGACACACCACGGCTATGGATATTGGGCTACCAAGCTATTTGGAAAAGCTGAAAGAAGTAAGCACTTTAGCAGCGATTCACAGCCTCAAGGGGATGTTGGAAACACGCATTAGATACTCACATTGGCGTTTTTTCTTATAGATCTGCTTGCGGATGAGCGGGTCCTGGAGAGTGCTCGATGATGTCGATGGTTCGCTACAGGTATTACAGCCACAGCATCCGCGGCGCTATGACCTCTGGCGTAGAGTGGCGGTTGGCGATCTAGTCAGCGCCCTTATTGAGGTGTCGTCGGATTGCTACCACCCGAAAGTTGTTTTTTATGGTCCGGCTAGTATAGCCGGGCCGCTCAATAGCCGGGCCAAGGACTTGCGGGTTGAGTGGGATGGCCCCCGTGGTGTTAAGGACAATTTGGAGAAAATACTGGACATTGAGCTTCCAGGTCCGTCGACGGTGTATCAGGAGGATAGCAAAATCAAGTGTGGCATTTGCCTGTCGTTTGAGGATGACGGGAATATTGCTGACCAGGTTTGCACTAGCGATCTTTGTGCGCAGTCGTTTCATCGCCAGTGTTTGATTCAGGTAAGTGGTCATAAGCATGTATTACTTGGAAAGTGGGGATTTTCTCGCTAATCTTTTTGTGCGTGCTAGTGGTTGACTACCAAGGAGGATACTCGGCGAAGCTATAGCACGTATTTCGGCAAGTGCCCATACTGCAAAGGAGTAAGTGAAACTGAATACTATTCCGTCACCAAATCCCTAAATCGTTATTACATTTGTAATCAGATTTGCTAATGGTGGTGATTTCTGGGTATATCGAGATATTATTAGAATATGGTTGTAGCCAGCTCCTAGCAAGCAAGATCTTACACGTGTTAGGCTTACTGCCATTCGGCACTTCCCACGGCTCCGATGGAAACGTATTAAAGGCCATTTCTCTCCTCTACTCTTTTTTTCCATCCCGCTTCTATACCCACTCTTTGAAAAGCTTTTTTTTCCGCTTTCTGTCATGGTGCCTGCTACAGTTAGCTTTTGGTTCGAGTATGCCTCGCCGTACTCGATGATCACTGCCCTGCGCCTGCTTTACGGGCTATCTCCACAGCGCGTACCACTGACAGCAGCCGGTCTACTGCGGGGCTCGCCTAGCTGCGAGATACCGGATCTATCCAAGACCAAGGTCGTGTTCCGGCCGTTTTCCCTTGGGCCGGTCTTCAAGGCAGCAGGGCAAGTGTCGCTTCCCAACATGTCGGTTCCCATCAAGGGCAAGTACCTATTCCACGACGTTGCGCGCAGCATGGATATGCTCGGACAGCCAGGATCGCCCCAGCAAAGGCAGGAAAACTGGCCGCCCAACAGCACTATTGCCGGTCGCATGACTTGGATGCTGGTGCAAGGCACCGAGTATGTCAATTCCCTGAGTGCGGAGAACCGGGTGCCTGGAGGGGTGTTGGATCTGGCGGAGACCAAAGTCGTGGCGGAGTTTGTGTGGCGTGTTTACGAGGCCCAGTTTTTTGCCATTAAGGATATTGGAAGCACGGAGGTCTTGGCTAATCTCTGGGACCTGTATGTCTATCAGCCAAGCAAGGCGGAAGGGCGGGAACTGCCTGAGGGATTGGTGGCAGTGGAGCTGGCGCAGGGCGATGCTGTGAGGGCAGGATTCAGAAACAGCACGCAGGCGGCTATTGACAGCGGCTTATTTGGCGCCCCCTCATTCACTACGGAGGATGGCGACATGTACTGGGGCAACGACAGGCTACTCGACGCCCTGGCTCACCACGCCACTCAGGGCACCAGTGGGTTCTGTGCCAAGGCCAAAGGCGCCAACCTCTAAATAACGATCCCTAGGTCTGAATATATGGAGGTAAATGCACAAATGCCAAGCTAAAAAGGCCAATTCATCTTAAGCGCGGCACTTGCTCCACGTCGGAAAGCCGCAAGCCGAGGAGATCAGCAAGTAGACAAACACAACAGCGGCGAAAACCACCATTGCCATGAGTTTTTGGTTCCGCCACCAGTACTGACGCTTGAGCGCTGTGCTCCTCTTCCGAAACGCAAAGGCCGCGTTATTCAGATTATTGGTCTTGTCGACTAGAATATCAATGCGATCGCCGCGCTCCAGCACTCTCTCGATATTCTGAACCATGACGTCCTTGACCTGCGAGATCTCCCCGTGCACCTGCCTCAGGGGGTCCACCTGCGGGTTCCGCGAATAGTAGTCCATCTGGCGAGCAATCGTGCGAGCAAACGAGTTCAGCCCATAAGCCGTGGCATTCTCAATCTCACCGTCAGTAAACGCTGCCACGAAGCGGTCCATCATGTCCTGGAGAAACGCAAACGGAACACGCCGACCAAACTTGTCGTCCGCCATGCAGAGATACACTATACCTCCATCGCTAATGTAGTGGAATAGGTACCGGTCGTAAACGTAGGTGAGCTTGGAGTCGTTGGGCGGTATCTTTGCTAGAATCGCCTGCGTTACTTGCTGGAAGTTGCCCGTGGTCGCAGAGTGCTCCGCTAGGATGGCCTGCTCCCGCGCTACTAGTGCGTAAATTATGCCTGAAGAGGGCGAAGGCGAAGTCGACGAAGACATTATGTGTGTACGTTAGCCTGCGGGAAGGAAAGAAAAAGGAAATGTTGCCTCAAAAAATGAATTGCTTAAGAGAAGAAAAGGGGAAAAAAGCGAGAAAGAGAGAAGGGCGGGAACTCTTTTGAGCCAAGAGCATGTGTGGCACATGGCCTCATCCGCTTGCCCAAAGCCAAAGCCAAAACACCTGCTGCAATGACTGAACTATGTGGAGATTGCAGGGAGCCCAGGGGCGTGATTCTGACAGCTCAGCAAATCACCAGGCGCTGATGCATTACGTGTCTACTGTTTGGATAGGGCAGTTTCCTAACTCGTCTCTATTCTTTTCGCCTTTGCATTTCTTCTTTAATTTACTTTTTCACAAATGGACGTCGAGTATCTTGATCCGACCCGCTACGACGACTGTTCCAGCGACAGCGATGAAGACACGGCCATCGCCCCATTCACCAAGCCTGCGTTTGTCGTCCGGCTGAAACCCGGGCACTTTACAACAGGAAACGCCGACACAGTGGTAATCAGCTTGCTGCCGCCGCCAACAATCTCGCCACATACAGCAGCCGACAGTGGAGGCTTAGCAGCACCATCCCACCATGAGCAGATCGGCGTGGTGTATGCGCCAGCGACTCAGCAGCCCAGCAGCCTCGCTATTGGAAATTCGCTGCAGGTAAACAGCGCCCTAGCCCGCATCCTCCAAACCAAGGACGGCGTCGTGCATGTCGTGGCCAGCCCCAGCATTCCTGCCGAAGTGCAACACGGCTGGGTGCGCGCCGTAGCAGAGAAACTGGGTCCCAAGCGCTTGCTTTTGGTTGATGCTCTGGATGCCAATCTGCTGCCACAGGCAGCGTCGACGGGGCTCAGCTCGTATCGCTCGCCGGCGGTTCTTGCCTCGGCCGTGATTATTGGGCTGTCGGCGGCTGTCTTGAACTACGCTGATACCCGCGGTATCCCCTGTCGCCATTTGCGTGTCAGCGGGCGGCATTTGGGTTGCTTGCTCAGTAGAGAAGAGATTGACGTGCAGTTTGCGAGCGATGGTGGCTACAATGCTTTGGCCACTCTTACGAATGACGTAATCCGCCGCGAGGTGGCAGCATCTTTGTATTTGTGAAGGCACTTTACACTTCTATGGGCGCCAGCTATTTGAATAAAAAGCTGACACATTTAACTCCAAAACGACATAAACTGCTGACATTGTGGACGTAGATTTACGACCACACATACAGCGTTTATAAGTCTTTTAATTAATGAAACTATTATTAGGTCTTCAAACGGATAAGGTACCATGTCACTCCTGGCGTAGGCTAGGGTATTGCTCATATATTCTGGTCCATGTTTTCATACCAAGTTGGTTTATATCCGAGTTGGTGAAATCATTGTCTCTCCTCCTTTGAGTATGCCAGTAGTGAAACACGCCCATGAGCTGGTCCATCACCGCCTGTAAAACACAATGCTTGCCTTGGTTTATACTCTCTGCGGCGCCCGACTTTACCAGCCAGTCGATGTAGTCATGAAGATGAGCCTCAGCTACCTTATCATCACCATTGCGGTGCTTGTTGCAATAGTGAACCCGTAGGGCAATTTGCAAAGTATAGCGCTCCTCATTTTTCCAAGTGGGAGCGTGCTGTTTTCAAGCATGTTCTTGGCCTTCTGAAGCGCACTGTTTGCGTACAATACTGGGCTGGGAGCGGAAATAGCATCTTGGTTCATAGCCCTAGTTACTGGAATAAAATAACTGAAAGATAAACTGCCAAAGCTATAATATTAAATGAATACACCTAATCCAGCTGATCCGATGGGCTGTTCCCAACTCGAGTATCAGCAGGCTTATTAGCCTTGCTGTGGCGCGGCCGGCGCTGGAGAGGATACTGCTGTTTAATACTCTGCCACTTTAACAAATAGACACGGCTTTGACGCGGGTCTGGAACATCAGCACGGTCATCGTTTTGAATACGCCAGTAGCACATTACACCTTGGAGCTGGTTGCGCAACACTTGCAGCATATGAGTCCTGTCTTGACGAATGCGTTCAGCAGCACCCGAGCTCACCATCCACTCAATGTATCCAGCTAGGCGAGTATCAGTGACTTGTGTGCTACCTTCGCAGTGCTCGTTGCAGTAGTGAATCCACAGTGCAATACGAGTGTGGTAGCATCTCTTGGTGCTTGGGGACACAAATTTGCAATTATCAAGCTCATCTACGGCCTTTTGCAGCTCGCTACTCGTGTAAGTGGGTGGACCAAAAATGTGATTTGCTTTGTTCATGGTTGACAATCTGAATGGATTTGACAAAAGATGGGTTCTAAGAAGGGCCTATCGCAATTAGGAAGGAAAAATATGGAGAAACGGGAGAAAGAGAAAGAGAGAAAGGTGATAACACATAAACAAAAGGCCAAAGGGAATATCAAAGTCGTGGGGGTTTTTTTTGCTGTTTTGGAGCTTTGGCGTTGTAAAGCATTTTGCCTTATAAAGGCCCCTTTTAAATGACATGCAAAAAGGATCTGTTGGTCCTTTTGGATACCTTATTCTTTTTACAACACATCCGCCTTTTCCCGTGACTACTCAGTGGTTTGGGAGTAAAGAGGCTAGCATGGAGAACTATAAAATGTGAGAAGTGGCTTAGGGCACTAGGGCTGCCAAGCATATTTGCTAGTTTCTAAACTATAAATGCAAAGCAAGGTATTCATTGTTCTGATTTGGTTGGGCTGGGTGTTAAACTATTCTGAGCGCTTGGTGTTACTTGGCTAACAACTAGCCCTGATGCTAGCCAAAGCGGAAGTGGCACACCTAATATGTTAGCGACAAACACGCTAACGATACTAATCAGTCAGAGTACCAGATCAGCACAGTGAATGGTGCATCCTTGTTGAAACTCAGATATCGTTGAGTACAAAGAGCAGCTTTGCATGTGTAGTGAAGAATACGCTAGTAAAATATTGGACAAGTTACATAAAAGATGTGGCTATTCCACGCTATTTATAATAAAATGTTTTAAATAATATTCGCCGTTGTTACCGTGTCATTGTCGCCTCCCACTGTCATCATCAATAACTTTTCTGTGCGCATATATGAATATGCTTGTCTTTTCGGTCAGTAATATACGCCGCTCGATAACTGCCGGCATCGGCCCATAAATTTCACGTGATTCCGTTATCGCAGTGCGATAAGCCAGAGTGGGCTTGTTGCTATAATCGACTGCGATTTAGCCCTAGCCCTAGCGATTTCACTTCAGATTAATTCGTAGAGAGCAGAAGAGACAGCTGTCTAGGCAAATTTTCCAAGAGTGGCTATGATAACCTACGTATTTAGCAAATGGATATGAAAAAAACAGAAGCACCCTTACTGCGACAATATTCAAGCACTAACAGCCTCGGAAATATCACGACTCTCGCGGGCAGCAATAACCATGTATTGATCGAATGCCGTCTTGAGATCCGTGCGCAGGCGCTGCAAAGAGGCTAGGCGCTCGCGATAGCTCTTGAGCAACGATTTGAGACGTTTCATAATGGCATCCGGCCCTCCCTGCTTTTTAGCGTCCTTGATCTTTTCCACTGCTTCCTCGAAGCGCGCCACAGCATCGTCCAAAATGCCCATGGTTTGATCCAGAAGCTGGTAGGGCAGCCAAATGCCGCGAGTCGTCTTGGCAACCATCGTCGACGACACATGACTGCGCAGAGTATTAATGTGCTGCAAGAGGAACCCAGCACCTTCGGTGACACAGCCGTTGCGCAGACACAGGCGAACCAGATCTTGGGGACAGCGGCGCAGCAGCAATGAAGAAAGCCAGGGCGCCAACACCGAGTCACTTTCGGCTCCCAGTATGGTGTCAGCGACTAGCAAACGGTACCGCTGGTCGTCCTTTTCCGTGGGCTCTTCCAAATCGAGATAGTAGCGCAATAGCCGCCATGCGCGCTCGCTCGGAGTGCCCGTGCTGTCACGGACTCCAACATTTTCCCAGAACGCATCAGGCGTTTGCTCGCGCTGAGCCTTAGCTGACTGAGTAGCCGACAATTCTAGACACTTTTTCGCCAGCGTCGTCAGCATGTAGTCGAGCTTCAAGCCAAACGCCTTGGCAAACGATAGGGCGCTGTCGTACATCCCAGTCTTCACGTACAAAGCAATAACATCCTCAGGCTCGAGTAATACGTTACGGGCGTACAGCTCTTGGAATGTCTCGCCCAGAGCGATCCGCGCCATGCACAGCGCGTACTCACGCCGGACGTCGGCCAGCTCCACAATATCGATATCCTGTCCCTGGCTGCTGGAAGACGAGTCGTAGCGTCCGATGGCAATCCTCCGACGCTTGCGTCTGATACAGCCATCGCCTGCGTCGGCCGCTTCCGCGCTATCAGCAGCTCCTTGCCGACGGCCAACGACTACCCAGGCATACTGCGCATCCACAAGGCTGAGCCCGTTGATACAGGCCAGTAGCGCCTGGCCCTGCTCTGCCAAAATGTGAGCGACATCACCGGTATGCAGCATCAACGCAGATAAGCGGCGCGCGTACTGGTACATGGCCGACGCGGCGTTGCGATAGTTGCCGCGGTAGACATGGAACGAGTATAGAATCCTAAAGTGGTTTGGCTTGGCCAGCAAATCGCAGTGACGCGCTTTGAATAGCAGATTTTGCTCGACATGTTCATGCAAGCCGGGAAAGCTCAAACGACAGAGCGTAGCCACGCCACCCTCGCGCTCACATAGCACGCTAACAAGAAGACGCAAGCAGTCTTGCTGCTGCTTCTGGTCGGGATTGGCCATCATCGCCGTATATGCCTGCTCGTAAGAGTTACGCTCGAGCTCGGCATGGAAGATCTTAAACCACAGCTTTTTCTGCCACTCACGCTGCACATCCGCCGTCAGCTCCGACGTCTCGAGCTGCGATTCCTCTTGCAGAGCCTGGAGGGCGAGGTGGCTAAACCGACTGACAAGGGAGAACTGGCGCGCGGCCTCGAACAACTCGGCCACATGGTTGTAGTACGAGAGTGCAAGGCCCGAGTCAAGCACAGACTTTGGTAATACGTGCTGGAGATCCACGCCACCGCGAATGCCATCGCTGACTTGTCCATAGGCAACACTGGCGTTGGCAAAGAAATCGCTGGCACCAATATAGTCCCGCAAGCGCAAAGACACCAGGCCGCTTAGGTAGCACGAGGCTGTGCTCTTGGGCAATTGGCGCAAGAACGACTCTGTGAGCTCTGGCGGCGCAACCTTCTCCAGCTTGGCAGCAAACAAGACATAGTTGACCTGCGACTGGGCATCGGCAAATTGTGCGTTGCTAGCCCAGGCTGCAGCAAATCCCAGGGTAGCGTAGATCTGCTGCATACCCTCAGTTATCATGTCCGCAAACGCCTCTGAGTGCCCGGTAAACCGAATCGCATAGCTGCGGCTTAGGATATCGTGCAACATGTTGTAGACAAAGACGTTCCCAGTAGCACCAACAGTCAACTCCGTAGCTGCAGGCTTACTAGAAACACTGCCAGCGGAGTCACGGCGTCGGCTAAGATTGAGAACCGAAAACTTGCGCAAGAACCCATCGACAGAGCTAGGATCTTCAGCCGCCGAGTCTTCGCTGAACGCACTAATCGACTGCGATGCCACCCACTGCGATACGGAAAACAAGTTGAATACGCTGAGACTAGTCGCGAGCAACGAGGGGATGCTGGCAATATCCACTGTCCTCAAATCCTCAAAGTAGTACACAACGCAGATGAGCAGCAGCACAATGTCACGAGAAAGCCCAAACCGCGTGCTAGTCGAGATTGCAAACGCCGACACAAACAGGCCCTCCATGCTCGCGCTACTTTTGAACGACTGCACACTGTCTACCTCAGTCAATAGCTCCGCAGCTCCAGCCGACTTGGCCAGCTCTAGTACCAGGTTACCAATCGTGTCGCCAGGCGATTGGCATAGCCCTAAGAGCTTTGCTACATGCTTGGCATGCTTTGGTGTAATAGACTCGGTGGCGTACTTCTCAAACAACTCCACGGCACGCGCCTCGTACGATACCAAGATCTCGCCACCAGCCTCGCAGGCCATATCATCTGTGAGCGCAGATAAACGATCTGCTGCCATCGCATTGGACAAGTACGAAGTAGCTGCGAGTAGACGAGCGACTTCGATACGGGCATTGCTCTGCGCGAGATCGGGGTACTTGTCGCAGATCGCATACTCGGGCGCGCTCAGCAATACTGAGGCCGCAGGGTCACGCTCGGTCAGGGCATGCATCCATTCGATTGAGCTAGCCGACTGCAAGGTCATTAGGACGTTGCTCCCCACTACACAGATCATGTTGGTCGACCCGCATAGAGATAGCGCCTTGGGTGTATTGGCCACACGCTGGATACGAGCGCACAGCGTAGAGTACCGCATCCACTCGGTAAACAGGGATCTCTGAAACTCTCCAACAAGCATAGCGCCGTTCTTACGGCTGGGCTCGACGCGCAAAAATGAACCTACTACAGCTGCCACACGTTGACGCAGATTCGGGCTTGCCGCGGTAGCCGCATACGCCGCCTCGGGTAGGCCAAAGCCGCGATCGCGTGCTGACGCTTCATACAAGGCAAGGGCATGCTCAAGCACGCCGCGGTCAAACCTTGAAGGGTTGAATAGGTGATCCAAAAACACGCGTGAGATATCGCTTGTCTGTACCACGCTGGCGCTGCTGTCATCGTTGTCGCTTGGTTCAGCAGACGCATACACGCTTTCACTGCCGTTGCTGCTGTCGCCCGGTGAGGCAGCAGCAGCCCTTGCCAGGCGCGCCTCGATTTCTTTGATCTGCGATCCATCATTTGTAGGCCGCATTGACTGGTGCTGCGACAGAACAGCATACCACCGCTCTCCAAGAACAGGATGTCCCTCAAATTGAAATCCCTGCTGCGAATCGATATCCCTGGAAGAAGAATCTGGCCGCAGCGAAAAGTACGTATAGGTGATGATTTGCTCTTGCGAACGCTCCCACAGAGCCCACAGAGTCCAATAGGGACACTCTACCTCCTCTTCAGCGGGCTGCCCGCTCGGCCCCTCAACCAGGATCGGCCGTAGCTCCTCGTGGTAGGAGATCTGGAAGTCGACCAGCTCATCATCAGCCATAAGCTGGCTAGCACCATTGGTTGCTTTGCATGGCTTGTACATGACGGTCTGCACGTCGGAGATGCGGCTCTGCTCGTCAATCGTGATTTGCAAAAGAGTAAAGTAAGGTGTGGCCTCGTCCGGAACAAACACCAGAACGCCAAACACATTGCTCTGTCCAGTTACCATCTCCGAGTCGTTCGAGTGCACGCCAGTGCTGCGAGTGATAATGCGAATATAGTTGCGCGTGCCAACCTCGATAGGAGGGAGTGGCGAACCATGCGGGTCGATGGGGATCGGGCTGCCCAGGATGTCGAGCTGGGGCAAAGTCTCTTCGTGCTGACAGGTGGAGCTCAATCCGTTAGCCCAGAACCGGAGCTTGCGGTCGCGGCTCAAGGTAACCGCATAATGTGCACTGCCGTCAAGCACCTGGGTGAGAGCAAACGACACAAGGCGGTTTGGCGAGCCATCGTAGTCACTCACAGTGCTCGCTCCACGGCGAAGCATGCGCGGAATAAATTCCTTAACGGACTGCAATATTCCTGAGGCTGATGATACACTCTCAGCGACGTAGCCATGGAGGTCGCCAAGTGTCTTGCTCGAGCCATCTTCCCACTGCAGCCACACTAGCGCCGAATCCTCGCATCCAACGGCTAAGAGATGTATGCCAAGTCCATCAAGTAGTGTCGGCATCCGTCCCGATAGAGGCCTGCCAGAAGAGTCGTGGCACCACTCGATCGGGTACCAGCTCACGCAGCTGTTAACGTCAATAGAGTCGCTCGAAATCTCCCAAGCCGACGCAAAGGTCAGCCGATAAATGACACCGTCTCGCGAGCATACTGTGACTGAGACCTGTGGCCGTCCCTGCGAACTCATTTCATCGGCAATAATCACAGAATCCAATAGCTGAGAGGCAAAGCACCAAGTCGACGTGACGCTGGACACGGTCTCGCTGACTGCTTCCGGCAAAGGCTGGTCACTCACCGGAGCAGTGTTGTCGCTGCTGATCCAGCGTAAGGGGCGCAACTCCAGGGTTTTGCGATCACCCAAAATCCGCCACTGTATACAGGTATCAGGTTGCGATTGCAGTGTGTACAAGGAGCTCTTTACGTGGCCACCTAGGTGAGCCGCAAGCTGCTCTTGGCGACTGACACGAGCCCCAACAGCGCCCTCGGGCGAAGGGACTGAGTGGAACGGCAGAGAACGCGTATACGGATAGAGGTTGTCGACGATAAGCGGAACTGCTTGGTACATCTGTAGCTGCGTCGAGGCACTACCACTCGCGACCTCTAGAACGTCGCCGTCTGTTGCGGTAGCGTCCATTCAAAGATTTAAAAAAAAAAAGCAATGAAGTGGATTTGCCAGCAAAATGAAAAACCGTGTTCTACGAATCCCGGTGATCTGTCCTGCTTTGAATCCCGAGCGTCAGTAATGCAGAGTAGGATAGCAAGAGGCACGTACGTGCGCCCGGATTACAATAAAAATACGGAATTTCCAACTGAAAAGAAAAAAATAACAACAAACAAGGCTTGTCAAGGGCAAAACGCGAAGGTTGGCGTTGGGCTGTAGAAAATTGCATCAACTGCCTTTAATCAGATCAGCAACAGTCACGTGGACAATGTCCAGACTCTGGCTGCAGCAGAGCTGGCTGTACTGACTCACCACCACCAGGGTCTTTTTTTTTCTACGACTGCAGGGGTTTTTTGGCTATTATTCGTAAACATTTTTGAAAAATGACGGTTAGCAGCTTGGACGGTGCTCTGGGCGAGCGGATATTCTTCTTTGACATTGACGACTGCCTGTACTCGCCCGAGCTATGTGTCCACCTCTTGATCAAGGAACGTATCTATGAGTATGGGAGAAGCATTGGAATGGACGCAGCCACTGTCGTAGAAACCTGCACCAGCTATTACAAGGACTATGGTCTGACCATGCGCGGCTTCATCAACCATCACGGCGTGGACGTGGCAGCGTTCAACGACAAAGTCAATGGCAGCTTGCCGCTGGAGAGTGTCATAAAGCCCGACCCAGCTTTGCGCGAGATGATACTGTCTATCAAGGCCCGGCGTTGGGCGTTCACTAATGCCGGCTTTGAGCATGCTAGCCGAGTGCTCAAGTGCTTGCAGGTCGATGACTTGTTTGAGGGCATTACGTACTGCGATTACGCGGAGCCCGATTTCCCGTGCAAGCCCGAGCGTCGAGCTTACGAGAAGGCCATGAAAGAGTCCGGGGCCAAGGACGTGCGCCTTTGCTACTTTGCCGATGACAGCGCCTCGAATGTCAATGCTGCAAAGGAGTTTGGCTGGACCTCCGTGCTTGTGTCAAAGCAGCAGCCGGTCGCTAGGGCAGCGACAGACCTTCACATCAAGGCCATCCATGACCTGCCATTGGTGCTTCCGCAACTGTTTACCTAAGCGGTTCTGGCGAGCTGGAACTCGCCCGACGAACACACTTTTTGGAACCTTTTTTTGCGTTGTTACATTTTCATTAATAGAACTTTAGACGGGGTTAGCCAAGGGAGGCTGGCACTTAAAAGAGACCGGTCTTGCGCATGACGCGTGTAAAGTCGGCAAAGTCTACGCTGCCGGTCTCGCCAATGTCGGCGATGTGGATCATCTCTCTGAGCTCGTCGTCCGGAATATGCTCGCCCAGGTGCGTAGAGATCCGCTGCAAGTCGGCCAGCGTGATACGAGCGCTCTCCACATCCTTAGCGTCGGGTTTGAACAGCTTGAATGCATTCATGATCTCCTGCTTTTGGTCCACCTCGTCATACCGCAACGAGATAAAGTGCTCCAGCCGGCCGTAGTCCATTTTGCCCGTGCCGGCCGGATCTATGTTTGACACCCAGCCCTCTAGCACCTCTCGAGACGGCTTGCCTAGGCCTAGGTGTTTTAGAATGTCGGCTAGCTTGCTGGTGGGAATAAACCCACGGCCTGTGCGGTCGATGGTATCAAACAACTCGCGAAGCTGCTCACGCTGCTCGTATGTCATGTTCCCAATCCCATCGCCTGAGCTGGCTGCTGCTGTTTGAGCGCTTTGCTGCTGCTGCTGCTGCTGCTGCTGCTGATGATGAGGCATGGTGCGAGCAGGGAAGGGTGCGGATGCTCGGGATGTGCGTGGTGTGGGCCTGCTTCGGGCTGTGGCTGCAGTAGACGTGGCTGCGTGGTTGTGGCTAGTGTATGTGCTGAAATTCGAGGCGGCTGTAGAGGCAAGCGGTGGGCGCTGGTATCCCCCCGAGCGTAGGCTGTATCTTTCGCCGTTCATCGTGAGCTTGTTTGATATAGTGCGAGCTTGAATTTGAGCCGACAAAGTGGGGAGAAAACGGTAAACAAAGGAGGGAGAAAGAAGCTTACTCTTTGCTGCTTTAGTGCTACTGCCCTTCATCAGAAATGCGCTTGCTCGCTCCACGATCAAGCCAATCAGAAAAGGAGCAAACCACGCGATGCCAGCAGGATAGACGCTCGATTAAATTGTCTGCCAGAATTTTTTTGGCGTATCCCTTTTCCCCTCTCCTCCCCTCCTTTTTTGATCACTTTTCGCGATTTATCACCAAGTCTTTTTTATTTATTTATTCAGTGATATAATGGTATGTCTCTGATGTCGATCAGGGCCTTGGCCCTCTTCTACGGAAGACGGAGGACGGCTTTTTTTTGGACCGACTAGCTCTAATACTGCTTGTGTTTCTCTTGCTTCTGTAGCCGGCCAAGAGCGTAGCAGCAGCACCAGCCGCATCCGGAGGTAAATACAAGGCTGACGCAGCATCAAAGCGCATACAGTCGCGGTCATCAAAGGCGGGCCTCCAATTCCCCGTGGGTCGCGTGCACAGGTACCTGAAGCGGCACACAAAGAGCGCGACGCGTGTAGGAGCCAAAGCAGCGGTATACACGGCGGCCGTTCTAGAGTATTTGGTAGCCGAAGTCCTTGAGCTGTCGGGCAACGCTGCGCGCGATCTAAAGTCGAAGAGAATCTCGCCAAGGCACTTGCAGTTGGCTATCCGCGGCGACGACGAGCTGGATCTGCTAGTCAAGGCGACCATTGCTGGCGGCGGTGTGATTCCACACATTCATAAGCAGCTACTCGAGAAGGGTAGCAAAAAGTCTAGCTGAACGGGCTCATAAACCACCCTTCACCTACTTGCACTCACACTTCCCCCTCCTGACATTTACATTCTAGTTCAATAAAGTATTCTGCTCGATTATGTCAGTCGTGCTAAGCTACGACTTGGCGGTCCAGTCGGGGGGAGTATGTGGTCCAGAAACTTTCATTGTAGTGGTGAGTCGCATCGGCAGTAATCCGTGACTCGGGCAGCCTCACTGCGCAAATGTTCCATGTGAATAGATGAGTGTGAGCACCACTCTATGTGACCACCCGCTCACGAGTGATACCTGTGTGTGCAGTAGGCGGGGCGGCCACACCAGAGAACTGCTATCTCACTCTTTACACGGATGCTTTTAGCAAAAAATATATATTTAGACCATGTGTTTGTGGCAGCACCCCCTTTTTTTTCTTTTCTCCCTGTCTATTATTCCGCAATTTCAATTTCATATTCACGTCTTCTTCGCCCCCTTCTAGCCCGCTAAAAAAACCGACAAACATGCGAGTTGGTCGCTTAGCTCACGGCTGTGCGCTGTTGCTACTGTCTGCGCTCTTTGCGACCTGTTTACTTTACACAGCCCCAGCTCTTGGCTGCTCCGCCTGTCCGGTTGCTGCCTCGAGCGACCTCTTTGGCCGATGCCCGCTGTTCGACCGGGTGGTCAAGGATCAGATGCTACCGGGTTTGATAACGGCAGAGGAGGCCTTTGCTGAGCTCGACTCTCACAACTGCCCGATCATCCGCGGCGCGTCCATTACCAGCCCCGAGCAGCTGAAGATTGCGGCCGAGAACAGCGCAAAGATTGAAGCTGCTGGCGGATGCCCATTCCTTGCTCAGGCGGGCTCTGGCTCCCACTCTGTGGCTAGAAACGCTGCTCCATCGGGCCAGTCCATGGCCGACGAATGCCGCCGCATATCTGATCTGCTCTACACTATCGACGAGAACGACGACTCGGCTGCTACTACCAAGGCTGCGGTGCTCGCTATGGACCAGCTGTGCAACACCAAGGTACCGCTTATAACCAACTGCCCGCTGTTCCAGGGCGTCAAGGCCAGGTACCAGAGCAACGCGATCACGGCGCGGATGGGCGTGGGCGAAATGAAGGCCAACTGTCCGATCCTGTCCAAGGAGCTGAACCCAGCCATGCTGTTTAACTTTGAGGAGTACGGTGTGCATCGCGATCAGCACTACGATGCTGCGCACGCTAGCCATGGCCACCCGGCTGGGTGCTGCTGTGCTGCCAGCAACAGCTGCAAGGCTCCGCACAAGCAGCTGTATAAGCGGCACGATGAGCAGGAAGAGCCCGGTATGTGCCTGCCCGGTGGGAAGACCTCGTGCAACCATGACCAAATGTTAGCGAAGAGCGCTGGCAAGATATCGGGACTTGAGCGGCTCCTCGGTCGCGTCTTTCCCAAGGGCAACCCGGCAGCGGCATCGCTGCTAGCTACTTTTTACATCTCGCTGTTCCCGAACTTGGTTCTGTTCGCTACTCCGACGTCAATTCCCAACAAGGCGCTGCGCATAATGGTCAGCTTTGCGGTGGGCGGTCTTCTCGGCGATGTCTTCTTGCACCTCTTGCCGCACATGTTTGCTGGGGAGCACGGCCATGGCCACCATCACCATGATGGCCACACTCACGGCAACACCGAGGTCAGCGAGCATGTGCGCAACACTGTGTACGGCTGCACTATCTTTGTTGGCCTAATTTTGTTCTTTGTTGTCGACAAGTTCATGCGCTTGCTCGGCGGCGGCAGCGGCGGCGGCCACTCGCATGGCGGGCATTCGCATAGCCACGGCCATAGTCATAGCGTGGGCCACTCGCACAAGCTGAGCGGCGGCGGGTCGGGCGATATTAGTGGGACGGACTCCAAGCAGCTAAAGCTTCGCAAGCGCCGCGCCCCTGCCAAGGGCGGTGCTAGGGCTCTTGGCGACGACAACGAGGCCGATGATGAGAAGGATATTGAGGATGCTATCGCCGCGCAGCACAAAAAGGAAGGCAAGAGGCCAGTCAAGCTGTCTGCGTATCTGAATCTGATCGCCGATGCCGCGCACAACTTTACTGATGGCCTGGCAATGTCAGCATCGTTCTACCTTAGCCATGCCGCTGGCCTGTCGACGTTTGTTGCCGTGTTCTTCCACGAAATACCGCACGAGCTTGGCGATTTTGCCATTCTGGTACAGTCAGGGTTTTCGCGCTCATCGGCACTGGCCTCGCAGTTCTTTACAGCTCTGGGCGCCATTGCTGGCACCATCGCCGGTATTATGATCGAAGAGACGGGAAAGGGCAATTCGTTCGACGCTAGGGGCTTGTTTATGCCTGGAGTTCCTGTGTTTGCTGCCCCGGCCCCCGGCACCGAGAACAGCTCCATGCTGCCCGCAGTAATTGGCGGTGCACTGAGCCTGCTGCCGTCGACAGTCGCTGGCGTGCCGTGGAGCAAGCTAGTGATTCCGTTCACTGCTGGCGGCTTCATATATGTTGGAACTGTGTCAGTGCTGCCTGATCTGTTGCAGCCTGACGAAGACGAGGTGGATGCTGCCAAGAGCCACCCATTGCGGCCATCAGAGAAGCACAGCGCTAGGAAGGGCATCACGATGGCCCTGGCTGAGTTGGGTGCCATGTTTGTTGGGCTGGGGATCATGGCTATAATTGCTCTCAGCGAAGAGTAGCAGTGTACTATTTGACTTTACTTTCAAACCTCTCGCCCGTAGAATGCTATTTGTCGCTAGATGTTCTTGCTCTTGTTTTTGAAGATGCCCAACGTGATCATCGGGGTCCTTCTAATGGTAATTGTGAGCGACTCGGCCTCGATCTGGACTACCGGGCTAATATCGGCAGCCTGCGTTGGGTGGGCTGGCAGCAGGTGGTCACTGTGGGCGGCGATGGAGGCTATTACGCCTGCGGCTTCTTCGGGGATACCGCCATCTGTGGCCAGACACAGCCCGCTGTTGTCGACTACTACGACACCCACTACATCTTCGTCTTCCTCGTATATGGAGCTAATGGCTTTGGCAATTTCGGAGTCCATCAGCGATATTTGACTATGAAAAAGAATACACTAGTCTTGGAGCAGATAGCTGTACGGAAAATCGATACATTTGCTCAAATCAAAACGACATGGGTGTCTGTGCTTTTGGTTGCAATCACACTTAACCCACTTGTGCTGGGATGAGGGGGAGTGACGGAATCGCAATTGTCTAGAGTTCCTTGGTTTTACTTTTTCGTTCCATCTCTTATCTCTATCAGGTGTTCTTTTTTACCATGACTGCTTCTAGCTACGATATAGTTCTTTTGGATATCGAAGGAACAACAACGCCCATTTCGTTTGTCCACGAGACTCTGTTTCCCTATGTTGCGCGTAGCGTGGGCGAGTTCCTAGAGACCAGATGGACTGATCCCGAGGTTCAAACCCATGTGCGGGCCATAGCCCAGCAGGCCAACGAAGACGTGAAGAATGGTATTACCGCTGCGATAGCCATTGACCTTGATGCCGATTCCTCAGACGAGATACGCCGCAAGGTGCTAGCCAACGTTGACTGGCAGATGAGGGCCGACCGCAAGATTGGCGCGCTCAAGGGGCTCCAGGGTTACATGTGGCGATTTGGGTTCGAGTCAGGCACGCTCAAGGGCGAGATGTACCCCGACGCCGTCAAGGCTATTGAGCACTGGGTGAAGGCTGGCAAGCGGGTCTTTATCTACTCATCGGGCAGCGTAGAGGCTCAGAAGCTCATTTTTGGGTACAGCGATCATGGAGACCTACTTTGCTATATCTCTGGGCACTATGACACAAAGGTGGGGGGAAAGACCGAGGACAAGAGCTATATGAGAATTGCGGAGGACATTGGCGTGCAGCCAGCACGGGTCTTGTTTGTTAGCGATAATGTCCTTGAGATCCAGGCGGCTGATAAGGCTGGGCTCCAGGCGGTGGTTTCAATCAGACCAGGGAATGCGCCGATTAAGGACGACTGCAAGTTCCAGACTACTACTGACTTTATGAGCATTCCGCTTTAAAAGCCGATTAGATCTACTCGAGCTGTTGCCACTCAAGCTGGAACATTGCTCAAAGTTGGCGGCATTTATCATATTTTTCTGTCTGTCCCTCACCAGTTTGCACCCATCATCATTGTGCCATTTTTCTAGGCATGAACAGGCAGCCATTGCTTTTCATTTATCACAGAATGCTTCATCAAGCTGAATAGCAATATTTCTGATAATGCCACTGACAAAGCAAGCCTTTAGCGCCGATGGCAACGTCGACGAGTACATACTCTCCAACAACCGAGGAACTAGGGTCCATGTTACTACATGGGGTGCACGGCTGACGCGGTTCCTAGTCAAAGACAAGAATAGCGTACGTCGTGACGTAGTCGCTGGCTTTGAAACTTACGAGCAATGGCAAGACTCGCTGCTGATCGACGACCCCTATTTTGGCGCTACAATAGGACGGGTTGCCGGGCGGATCCACCCTTGCGACTCTGTTACTATCGCCGGGCGCCAGTGCGCGCTGCCCGAGATCCAGCCAAACAAAGTCTGTCTACATGGCGGCCGCCTGGGGTTTGACAAGAAGCTGTTTACGGCCACCGACGCCTCGACGGAACATGCGGCAGCTGTTAGGCTCGTGTACGTATCGCCGGATGGGGAAGAAGGATTTCCTGGCGAAATAGAGCTTAGTGTGACCTACTCGCTGACCGATGATGACTCGCTGGCAATTAGCTACCATGGCGAGCTGACAAAGGGGGGCGAGAGCATACTCAACCCGACTAACCACACGTATTGGAACTTGACTGGATTTGAAGAACCAACTGTTCTTAACCACATCTGCTCGCTACCAGCTACGCATGTCATGGCTACACACCTGGACCGCCCTATGATTCCCACAGGCCAGCTTCAGTCAGTGATTGGGACCGCGTTGGATTTTGCATCGCTGCCACGCAAGTTTGGTGACCGGATTGACGACTTTGACGATAAAGTCTTGTGTGGATACGACCACGTCTATGCGACTAGTACCGCGCCTACTGACCATTTGCGGCAAGTGGCCTGTGTATGGAGTGAGCTTAGCGGAATTCGCCTCACTGTCATGACTGATCAGCCGGCACTTGTCATGTACACGGGCAACTGGATTTCGGATAAACTGGTCGGAAAGTACGGAGTACGGTATGGAAAGCATGCCGCGGTTGCGCTTGAAACCCAGCGCTTTGTCAATGCCGTCTGTATTCCGGAATACCGCGACCAAGTACTACTGCGCCCAGGCGATGATTTTGTCCACAGCGTCGTTTTCAGGCTGGACACTGTCGAGTAAACTTCAACGTATGCTACTGTCATTCGCGCCACGAAATGACGTAAACTCTGAAAACGTTGTCGGCTGGGCCTAGGAAACGTTCTTTTCATTGCGGGCTTGTTTCTGTCAACGAGATGTACTGATTGTCACTAGTTGGTGAAAAGGGGCGGTTTTTGTATTCAGCTACACTCTTTCCTTTTTTAGTTAATTGCATGTTTTAATAGTATTTCAATGAGGACATTACTTATAATTGTTCTGTTGGCGGTGGTAGGCTTTGGCCTGCCTGGTGTGCTTGATCTTGGCAAGTTGCTTGGCGGTGTCGGGCTGCTCGATGACGCTGAAAGGCTGCTCACCAATGACGGTGCGTCTCCACGAGCAACATCACTGGTTGATACATTGCACAACTCCAAGGCTGATACCACTCACAACCAAGGAAAACCTAGCAGCAAGACTACAGCTCAGACGGCGCATTTGTCTACAACAGCAGAAGAAACCACAGACACGTCGAACATCCCTCGCTTAACAGGGATTAATGATGCTCTTGGACAGAAGAGTTTGCTCGAATTAGCTACCAAGGAGTTGGTTGGCAAAGATACTGTGACTCAAGAGGGAGCTTCAGAGTCACGCTCGACATTTGAAGAGTTTGGCATCTTGGAAGACGCTGCCGAGGACGTAAGTAGAGCTAGCGCAGACGAGCTATTTACTACGAGCAGCAATGTGCAAGACAAGAGTGTGCCTAAGACCGTGGTCCATACGCAGTTTGTAGTTGTGGCCCCTGGGGAGCGTAGCACGCTGCTAATCGCCGAGCCAGAGTCCTTTAGCGCTATGGACAACTCAGCCTATGCACTGTCGCCATTGTCGGCAATAGACATAGCCGTTTTTTCACTTGTCGCCATTCTTTGCCAATAGCTTCAAACTAATATCATCAAAATGTCAACCGCTACATCTTTGAGAATTTTCCCCAAAAACTACCCCTTGACATGTCTGAAACCTTGTAAGAGTAAAAAAAATACAACTCTTTACTATCAAGTTTAATAGCGCTTTTCTGAAGCAACTATTGGCCCACACAGACCTTATCAAGTACTATCTCCAGCTGCGTGGATTTAAGCGCACGCTTAGCCGCCTTCTATAACTTTTATGGACTTTAAGGGGAGGTGGAGTTAATACTATTTTGTTTAGCGACAATTTGTGTTGGTTCTGTACAAACTTTGGAGATAAAGTCAAAGAAGCAGTATAGCTCCTCTTAATTCAAAAATGAAGGAGCTGTTAGTAGAGGATACAATCGCCAATTGCAACTGTGCGAGAAAAGTAGCAAAAGGCATTAAAGGAAAGTCAACCAGAATAGAAAAGAAAAGCTCTTTGCCACGCAACTACCCCTTTTTACTATTATTTATCTTTACACCCTCAATTGTGACTGTTGCAGGTCATAAGCTGAGCACTTGACAAGATCATTCACCCGAAAGTGACACATTACATCATGGCTCATATCCCAGAGAAACCGTGCAATGGCTATATATTTGGTATGCTTCATTTCTCTAAATTTTTTGGATATCGATAACCTGCGGCCATACCAGTGCAAGAAGAATCCGTGTGTATTGTGCCATAGACTGCCAAGGTGTACCAACCAAAAATGCTCGCAGTCTGTGGAAAAATACAAGGATTCTGAGGTGCCCAAGCATTCTACGCCCAAGAGAGCGAGGGCTACGGTTAAGCCCACATCGATCAAGCGTCTGTGCAACGGCGCTTAAGCCACTGCGACACCCACGACACTGCAAACTCTGGGAAAAATAAAGATGGCCAAACAAATGAAGGCATTAAGGAGAGGAAAATATCTTTATAGGTAATTATACTGTGGTGCTATTCATTGCAGATGTTGGAATATGAAAAAAAAGTGGATACATTTGTACAATCTATAAAGAAGCCTTGCTAGCTTACAAGTTGGCACCATCCATGTTCGAAAACGAATTGACTGCATAGGACGTATGACCAACGCCGCTGGACATAGCTGACACATCTACTGAGGAAGAGTGGTGGTAAGGGTGGGGCTGTGGCTGGTGGTAAACCGTCGATTGAGGCTGTGGCGCTTGGAAAAGCATAGTAGAAGCAGTGGTCAAAGGAGGAACGGCTGTCTGATTCGGACCCATAGAGTGAGGTGCGTCCGTGCTCATGAACTGCTGAACTGCCGAACACCCGCAGCCATGATGGCCAAGCAATTGGCTTCTCAGAATTAACACTTCCTCTTTAAGCTGAGCCACGGCAATAATAAGCGAGCGATTCTGCATTGTGACCTCTTCTGCTCGACGCTCTAGGTCTTGGATCCACGCCTTTTTCTTTTGTCTGCACTTGGAAGCGGCCATACGATTCCGCTCTAGGAACTTTAAACGACGTTGCTCGACCGTGGACTCTCCCATGTTGTGATTAGCTTCGTAGTCCTCGCCTCCGTTCTGGCTGCTAGCACCCGAGGAACAGCTACGGCGATTTTTGGCAGTGGTGGGCGACAAGGCATAGCTGCGCCCTGCTGTTTCTCCCCGAGACTTTTGCACGCCGCCAGGCATTACCCTGTTGCGGCTGTCGAGTGTTGACTGCTCGTACTTCACGAGTTGATCGCTTTCCATTGGCCCATTGGACATGGAGATCCTGCGAGCGTCACTCTGAGGCAGCTGCTTGGGCTCCTGGTTGTGGCTCCAGTCCATGGATGTGACTATACTTAAGGCCGACTGGGCAGTGGCTACTACTGCTGGCGAGTGGCTCTGTGAGAAGGTGGCGCCTGAGGCGCCTGAAAACAACGCCGTAGAAGCAAGACTATGCATGTATTCGCCGTGGCTAGTCGCCATCTCGCTCAGTGTATCTGCTACAGGCGATTGTGGCCGAAAAGAGAGCACCGATAGCGGCTGTGGGGTTGAGACTAGGCACAAGAACAAAGAGAATGGGCTTGCAACAACAAAAAAGTTAGCAAACAAAGGCTTTGAAATTTGAGGATGGAATGCAACGACTAGAGCGCAACAGTAGAGGAAAAAAATGCAAGCGAGAAGAATGATGTAGATGCTCACTCTCTTGGGGGCAGCGCGCTATATAAGAGGGATGCGACAAAGTAGAATAGCGTTCCAACCAATCAACATGGAGGCTAAGGGCGGACGATTGCTGCAGAATTAGCTTGCTATGACGTAGTTGTGCAGAACAATGGGAGACGCGTGGTAGTAGCAGCAAAACTCCGTTGTCCCTCTAAAGGAGCTGGGCTAGGATTGGGGCGAGGGAGGCGTGTCTGACGCATTGACAACAGTGCTCAAGCGAGCAATATGTAGGCTAAATGGTGGATCTCATAACAACAAAGATTGCTGCCATGCGTGCCTACTCCTGCCGCATTTCTGAATAGGTAGAAGCAACCGTGGGTACTTACTGTTAATGTCGTCCAGAGCAAAAAAGAGAGACATGGTGACCAGTAATTGTGCAAGGAAACAGAAAAAAGCTGGTAAAAGTGGTGTAGTGATGAAAAGGGGAGAAGGACAGGCATTCTTTTTATATCCGATGCCGCCTGGCTAAAAGTGGTGGTCTTCGTCCTCTACCTGGCTTTCAAGAAAAGTACGCTACTTGGTAAAGTCCAAGATCCCCTTCGCTCCCACTGTTGGTGGTGCTGGGTCTTTGAACAAAAAAAGAAGAGCTCTTTGGCAAGCATCCTAGGCAAAGAGCCCTCGTCTCTTTGAGACAAAGGGCTGGCTTTTTCCTTGAGCTTGCAACGGCTAAAGTCTCGATGCCCTTCAAAAGAATACCACCACAAGAACATGCTTGCCAAAAAAATCTTTCTTCAAAGCACACCCCCTGCCCTCGCTCTCTCCAATCTACTGACGTCATAGTTTGATGTGCATCGCTAATAAGACTTGAGCGAGTGCTCATCATGCAGTGACTTTGAGCCTTTTGAAAGCTGGTTGTGAGAATAAATCTCTGCGTCATAGTACAGTGCACATCGGACAGACTCACCCTGCGGGTCGGCTGGGCTGCGCCATATTTGCCAGAGCATGCTGCCGAGCCAACATGGTAGATCCACTAGCTGGGAACAACTACCGCGCCGTAGAGCATAATGTTTTCTTTTTACATAATTGACCTAAAGCAATATCCGAGGGGGCAATGGTAGGTATCTGGTGGCCCTAATGCAAACGGTATAGCTGATGAGCCATGCGTAATAGCGGTGGCATGGGAGGGCGAGGCAAGGTAATCGTGTCATCGTCATTCTCGTCGCAGCCCAGCCCAGCTGCAATGGAAAAGTCCAAGGCCGTCGAGTTGTCTGTAGGCAGATTGGCGAGCTTTGATATGCAAATGCGTGCGGCGTAGTTCCGCTGCCAAAGCGTATACTGCAGCGTGCCACGCACAGTCAAGTCATAGGGTCCCTTCAGTAGGCGCTTCCACTTTGCTGCGTCAGAGTTCTCGTCGTCGCCGCCAGCGCCACCATCAAGCGAAGCGCCCGGATGGTGAATGCTTATTTGAGTTGTCTTCAGGTCAGTCGCGGGCTTGGTCAGCGAGCCAGGCGCAAACCGCATTGGATCTATGAGTTCATAGACATTGCCAAGAAGAATTGCCGGCTCGGTTTCGTTGGCCACTAACATACCTTCAATGCCTGTCGTGTTGTTGGCTATTGCGGCGGCAGCAAATACGCCAATCTCTGCGCGCTCTATCAGGACCTCGCGAATGTTTGGATTCGTAGACTGGATGTGAAGAATGAACAGCAATTCCTTCTCAGTAGCCAAGATATTCGACACACGAATAGCCTCGACATCAACAAGTGGCGCAGAGGTAAAGTTGAATAGCGCCACCACGACAAACAGCCCAGTCAGTAGCAGTATCGAGTATAGTATAGCACGCAGAACCTGCGCCACAGTTGTTCGGCGCTTGCGCTGTTGGCCCTGATGTCTACGGAATAAGGGTGTAGTCTCGGGATTCTCCTCGGAAGATCCGTAGTAAATGTTTGACTGGAGGCGCCGGCTATTACGCCGCGAGTACTGGTTGCTATAGGTTGATCGCATGCCGGCTGGCTCACCGTCAATGTCGCTTTCTTCGCTGGTCATTCCGTAGTCGTTGTTTGACTGAGTCAAAATGCTGAACCGATGTCCAGCGCCGCCACCGTTGTTAGTGTTTGCGTTTACACTGGCGCTGTTGAGTCCACCGCTGCGTGCTGCGCGCCCAGCCCGCTTGCCCAACCTGGCACCAGGAGCAACTACGTGGTGGCTGCTCGGATTGCTACTATTGTTGTTTCCGGCGGCGTGTGTTGTCGCGCTCGAGCTGTACACAGCGCCATAGCTGCCAGCTGGAACTGTACCGCTGCTGACCGGGCTGCCTGCACGCCCAACACCCGAGCTATCGCGCCGATCAGTATTGGAATTAGCCATATAGGTTGACAAGCGATGGCGATTCGAGCGTCGTTGCTTGCCCGTAGCAGCTGCTGTGGCCAGGTCGCTACGATCCTCGCGGGATTCCTCGGGAATCGAGGAGCTAACGTGGAGGCTGCTGCGCGAATTGCGATAGATAAACTGCTCTTCGTCGTTGTTGTCAGAATAGTTTTCCTCTTCGCTACCGCGACTTGAGGCATTGTTCTTGCCTGCGCGCCCAATAAGCCGCCGCCCCGCCCCCTTTGGCGCGCCGCCACCACTGCCGCTCGTGTTAGGGTTAATGCTGGTGGCGCGCTTGGTGACACGCTTGCCAATTTTGGCCGGCTTTCCAGCTTCAACACTTAGCTGCCGGTCGCCTTCCTCGGCTGGTGTCTCGAGCGGGGTACTGGCACGTAAAGGGTGTGCCGGTGGATGCGCGGGCGTCACTGAGGCTATTGTGTTAGGTTGGGCGGGTCTCTTGTTGGCAAGTTTGTTGTCTCGGCCAGATGATGACACTTCGCCGCTGCCAGGCTTACTCGCTGAGCTGTCAAAAACATCAGCCGGCATCCGTGTCAACGATATGCTGCGTAGTCCAACGGGCGGCTTTCCTGGCGCTGGCACAGACATTATTGCATCGGCCTGATCACTGCTCGCCATAGTCGCGGATCCAACAGCAGTGCTCGTAACGCCTATCAAAGATGGCTTCCGCGACATCTGTGATGTACTCGCCGAGAGCGGATTGTTTGGAACAGCAGAGCCGCCAGCAAATGCCTCCTGCTGTAATTGGCCCACATCCGAGGGCATTGGAGCAGTGGTCTTCTGAGTGCTCTCAGGTACAGCTGCAGCACTCTGGTCGCTACCGTAGTCACGAGGAGCAGCGGCCGCTATTTCCTTGAGCAATTGCTCTCTTTGACCCCTTTGCTCTTGTCGTTCGACCATTGCGCTGACGCTCAGGACGTCGGGGAATACTTGCAGTGGCTGAAAAAACGGCTGGGAAAGCGGGCGCGGTGTAGTCTCTGGGCGAAGCGATTTGCGGCGCGGATGCATAAACAGCCCGGCCTGCTCGTCCAATGCATGGTCGTCCAAATCGGTGAGCTGCTTTATCATGGTTTTGTGCTGCTGCCTGTCCTCATCCCCCATGGTTTGGCCGAGTGCGAGATTTCGAATTGGTGTAAATTAAAAAAGCGAAAAATGGAGGCGCAAAATTAAAGAAAGCGTCGGGCAGAATTTGCAAAGCGCCAAAGCAGAAACTGTGCATCTGTTTGCCCCTCCCCCAGCACGCAGTAGATGTTTGCATCTGATCTGCGCCCAATCAATCACGCTCACGCGTGACGTCGCCATCACCTGTGTGGTCATTCTGGCGCTTTGCACAATTGCGACAGCAGTTCGTATTGTCTAAGCTACCGCTTCTATCTGCCCCGTTCCATTCAAGTACCTCCATGGTCAATATTTTGATTCACTCGGTCCCGGCTGTCTGTTTGTATTTTGGGCTCGTCTTGCAGCCATTTTTAGCGATCCCCAGGCTGTAGCTGTGGCGATCAAATCATTAGCAAGCTTAGTGTAACCAGTCGCCAAAAGAGGAGTGTACAGCGGCGTGGCCTCCCCCAAAAATCTGCTATAGCGTCCCTTGCCGCTCGCCGTCACACACACACACACTCTCTCTCTGGCCAAATATGGGCAGTCCGCACATCCCCTGCCCCAACTTTGTCTTATTGTTTGTTATAGCGCGCAGACTCAACAAAAGAATACTATTTTTGAGAGCAATGTTGTTATCCGGCGATGCAGTTGGTGTAATACGTGCGAGACCCGTCTCACCACAAAAATATTTTAAAAATAGCAACAGGCTAAAATGTTGAACTGCCACAAGCCAATGCCGCAGCACGGCATCCTGGCTGATGAACTGATTGCGATAGAATTGTGGCGAGAGCTCTAGTGCATATCAGCCAATGAGTGCACCTAATCTATTTTTAAAATGTATTTTTGTGCACTCCGACGGCGCATGTTAGCGGGCGCTTTCAGATGGCATTTAGTTCCTGTGCAACCAGTTGGCTGTTACACTTTCAGTCTCGACGATGCACGGCTACTCGTCAGCCCACAGCTGCCCGTGCAGTGTGAGTTTGCTCTAGCCAATTAGTGTGGGCTGATAGAGTGCGGAAATATTCAACATCGTAGAGATTTACTTTGTGACCATTCTTCAAGGCGGCCCCCTATGTTCCGCAAGTATCTCACTAGCACTAAGAGAAAACACGAGAGCTCAGTATAGTAAAAATACCTGCGGAACGGAGGCATTGGGGAAGGATGTGCAGGTCCGTGGTCTTTCTTACCTATAAAATGCCCACCAATATTTGACGGAATTTTGAGAAGATTTCTCTTCAGAGTCAACCACTCCTTTTACACATTATTCCTGGTACAAATACAGCGATAACGCCCGCTTCTTCGTGCGCCCTTTTGCTTAATCTTCTCTCCTGTTGCACATATATTTCTTTACTGAATCGCTCTTTGCTTTTTTGCTTATACTCCTGTCACATCTCTTTTTTGATACGGATAAGCACTAAAACATTTGGCACATTTATATAGCCTAATTCCTCTATATCGACATTCACACAAAGATCAAAAATGATTCGTGCTTCGTTCGTCTCGCTCTTGGCTCTTGCTGCCGCGGGTAACGCCCTGCCCAACATCATTGAGAGCAACACTTTCGTGTACTCCACTGTCCCCGAGACCACCCCCACCACATCTGCTGGATACACCACTGTCCCTGAGACCACCCCTGCGTACTCGACTGTTCCCGAGACTACTCCTGCGTACTCGACTGTTCCTGAGACTACCCCCGCTTACTCGACCGTCCCTGAGACCACTCCATCGACCGAGTCCAGCTCCAGCTCTACCTCGATCGAGTCCAGCTCCACCTCGACCACTCCCTACGAGACCACTGTCTCTGAGATCACTGTCTCTGAGACCACTCCTGCGTACTCGACTGTTCCTGAGACTACTCCTGCGTACTCGACTGTTCCCGAGACTACCCCCGCTTACTCGACCGTCCCCGAGACCACTTCCTCGATCGAGTCTAGCTCCACCTCGGCCACTCCCTGCGAGACCACCGAATCTAACTCGTCGGTTATCAGCTCCACTGAGTCCTCAGAGTCCATCTCCGCTTCAACGACTCCCTGCGAGACCACTGTCTCTGAGACCACTCCTGCGTACTCGACTGTTCCCGAGACTACCCCCGCTTACTCGACCGTCCCCGAGACCACTTCCTCGATCGAGTCTAG
>JANBSU010000027.1:0-15900 GCA_027578835.1 Coemansia sp. RSA 2050 | reverse complement strand
CTCTACCGTCCTTGAGTCCACCACTGTCGCCACCACTCCCTGTGAGACCGTCCCCGTTGTTACCACTCCTTGCGAGACTACCCCGGTTGCCACTACCCCTGTCGTCACCACTCCCTGTGAGACCACTCCCGTTGCTACCACTCCTTGCGAGACCACTCCTGTAGCCACCACTCCTGTGTACTCTACCGTCCTTGAGTCCACCACTGTCGCCACCACTCCCTGTGAGACCGTCCCCGTTGTTACCACTCCTTGCGAGACCATTCCTGTAGCCACCACTCCTTGTGAGACCACTTCTGTCGTCCCTACCACCGAGGTCCCCGTGATTCCTACTACTGAGGTTCCTATCACCATCACCAAGACCATTTATCCCACCACCGAAGTCCCCGTTGTTCCTACAACTGAGGTCCCCGTGATTCCTACTACTGAGGTTCCTATCACCATCACCAAGACCATTTATCCCACTACCGAAGTCCCCGTTGTTCCTACAACCGAGGTCCCTGTTGTTCCTACAACCGAGGTTCCAGTTGTTCCCACCTCTGTATGCGTGCCTACCACTGTCACTGTCCCCGGAGCCGTCACCACCGAGACCGTTGTCCGCACCGAGACTGTTCGTGATGTTGTCACTGTCTACCTGACCAAGAGCGTCTGCGAGGAGACCCCCGCTCCCACCACTCCCGTCGTTGTTCCTACGACCCCCGTCGTTGTTCCTACCACTCTGACCACTACCTACGTTACCAAGCCCTGCGAGGAGTGCAAGCCTACCACTCAGACCACCACTGTCATTGTGACCCCGACCACCGAGGCACCTGTCACTACTCCTACGCCCACCACCTACACGACCGTAGTTGTGACCAAGCCTTGCGAGGAGTGCAAGCCCACTACTCAGACCACCACTGTTGTCGTCACGCCGACCGTTTCTACCACGCCGTGCGAGGAGTCGACCGACAATGTTACTACCCCATGCGAGGAGTCGACTAACGTCGTTACCACTCCCTGTGAGGAGTCGACTAACGTCGTTACCACTCCCTGCGAGGAGTCGACTAGCGTCGTTACCACTCCCTGCGAGACCACCGAGTCTGGCTCTTCAGCCACTGTCTCGACCACACCTTGCGAGTCGTCTGAGTCTGTCTCTACCTCGACTACCCCCTGCGAGACCACCGAGTCCAGCAGCTCTTCGTCTGAGGCTCCTATCTACTCGACTTCCGCCGAGGTGAGCAGCTCTTCTTCTGAGGCTCCTGTCTACTCGACCTCTTCCGAGGCTTCTGTTGAGTCGACCTCAGTTCCCGGATACTCGACCTCGATCCCTCCTCCTCCGGTCTACACAACTTCCTCTGAGGCTCCTGTTGAGTCGACCCCAGTTCCCGGATACTCGACCTCGATCCCTCCCCCTCCTGTCTACACCACCAGCCCAGTTGCTCCAGTAGAGACCACCCCTGCTCCAGGATACTCGACCTCGATCCCTCCTCCTCCCGTCTACTCGACCAGCCCTGTCGCTCCTGTTGAGTCGACCCCAGTTCCAGGATACTCGACTTCGATCCCTCCTCCTCCCGTCTACTCGTCTGTCCCCGTTTACAAGACCACTGCCGCCTACTTCTAAGTTCTAGATGAACTGGAACACATTTTCCAAATGATTTAATTCTCTAAATTATAGTCCCAAAAATAAACATTTAACTCTAACAAAAAAACACCAAAAAATCGGCTGTATTTGGGGAGGGGAAACGAAAAACACCTTTTTTGATAGCATGCGCCATTTGTGTTTTTGCTGTTTGCCTTTGGTTTTGCTTTTTATATCTAGCGTGATTAGAAATTATTTCTTAAACTCAACCAAAATGAGCCTTTCATCTGTCGTCCTCAAATTACGCGGTGCTCACACCGCCTCAGTCATATTCATCCATGGACTCGGCGACAGCGGCAATGGCTGGGAACCCGTGGCCCGAATGCTAGCGCATAAGCAGCCACATGTCAAATTCATCCTGCCTAATGCGCCCGAGCAACCCGTATCGTTGAATGGTGGGTACCGCATGCCTTCTTGGTACGATATCAAATCTCTAGACCAGATCGCCAGCAATGAGGACGAGCCCGGTATGAATGCCTCGATGATGAAGATAAACGAGCTGATCAAGGCAGAGATTGATGCGGGGATTCCCGCGAACCGCATCGTTCTTGGCGGGTTTAGTCAGGGCGGGGCCATGACGCTGTTTACGGGGTTGCAGTCTGAGTATCGGTTTGGAGGCCTGGTTGTGCTGAGTGGGTATTTGCCTATTCGTGACCGCCTTTTGACGAGATTGACTGACGCTAGTAAGAGCGTGCCCATTTTCCAGGCCCATGGCACTGCTGATCAGGTGGTTCAGTACCAGTATGGAGTTATGACGAGTAAGGCGCTGGCTGAGAACGGATATAATGTAGATTTCCGCTCGTATGACCACATGGGCCACTCTACGTGTGACGATGAGCTGCTGCACCTCCAGATGTTCCTTAAGAAGGTACTGCCCAAGGAGATACTGCCCGAGAAGATTGCCGAAACAAGTTAAAAGAGAACTCATGGTGATCAGTTGCCAAAAAAAAAGTTGAAATCTCTTTTCTCCACTACTATTTCATATCTTTTAATGCCTACTTTTAATGTTGCTAAATTTAAAGTCGAGCTCAAGCTCGCAAGCAATCGACTCAAGCTTCTACAAGCCAAAAAGAGTTCGCTAAATCTCAAAGCACGTCGCGAAATTGCGCCACTCCTGGAGGCCGGTAAGATAGAAAGCGCGACAATACGAGTCGAAGGCATAATCCGCGAAGACCTTGTCATAGAGGCACTAGAAATGGTCGAGCTCTACTGCGAGCTTCTAATCGCACGACTAGGTCTCATAGACCAGTCACGGGTGCTCGACCCCGGCGTAAGCGAGGCAATTCACTCCCTTATATATGCGTCGACTAGGATTGATGTCAGGGAGCTGACGATGCTGCGCGAAATGCTGGTGGCTAAATTTGGCAAGGAATTGGTCATGGAGGCTATTGAAAATGCAAAGGGCTCGGTTAATGCCAAGCTTGTGCGTAAGCTGAGTGTTGATTCTCCGCCGGACAGTCTTATTAGGGTCTATCTGAAGGAAATTGCTAGCTTTTACCGCGTCAATTGGTGCCCCCATGATGAAGATAGCGAGGACGATGGTACACCTAGTGGTGGGCTCATGGAACCGGAGTTTGATGTGCCTGTTGCTCCTTCTTCGGCGGAAGAGGAGACGCCTGCTGCTGGATCGGAGTCGTCGGTTAGGCCTGCCGCTGTGGGCGAGGGCAGTGGAGACGAAGTGGGCTCAGACAAGGATGAGGCGCTTCCCTCGGTGCCTTTGTCCAAGCCTGCTACGGCAGCAGCGACGGCAGTAGCGGCTGCTGATGAGATGGAGACGGAGGGACCGGCGATCGAACCGCCTATCGCACTTTCAGAAGCCAAAGCGCCAAGCAAGGCTCCCGCCGCCCCTGCGCAGCCCGCGGTTAGCAAGGCAAGGGCATCACGGCAGCCACCCGACGACGGCGGCATTCCTTCACTCGAGGACTTGCAAAGACGCTTTGAAGCGCTTAAGCGTGCCTAAACTTTAGCGTGGGGGAGGGTGTTGCCATAGTTGTTTCTTTTAGCTCATGTATTAATACTACACTTCGCTCCTTTTTTTTTCTTGTTTCTTTTGATACCAATTAGTTGCTAATACCCATGGCTCTTGTACGCGCGCTAGGATCTAACTCGGGCGGTCAGCTAGCGACCGGCAACCTAGAAGATGTGCACCATTTGACCGCAACGCGGTTCTCGTCCGAGATCAGCGTAGACGGTGCCCAGTGGCGGGTTACTGGCGGTGGCAACCACACGTTTATGTGGACCGACAATGGAGCGACGTTGCTAGTCTGTGGATCGAATGGCGATGGTGAGCTCGCGCTGGGGAGCGAGGTGCCCAGCCTGGTTCTCTGCTGGACACCAGTGGCCTTCCCCGGCAACCATGTCCAGCAGATAGCCTGTGGGTGGAGCCACACGTTGCTTCTCAATGATCGCGGCCATGTGTATGCCGCAGGCTCCAACGCCTTCGGGCAGCTCGGCACGGGTCCCTCAGCGCAATGGCAGCGCGTAGCCACGGGGCCCCATTTTGTGAGCATAGCCTGCGGTATGCGGCACTCGCTAGCGCTAGACAAGAGCGGAGTGGTCTACGGGTGGGGCGCCAACCGCAGCGGACAGCTAGGCATAGAGCCCGCCAAAAAACAACCCAACATCCCAGAGGCAATCCCCGTATCGATGGGTCTGTTGCCCATAGCGATGATGGCTTGCGGGCGCAGCCACTCCATACTCATCGCGGAGGACTACAAGACTGTCTATGTGGCGGGCCAAGACAAGTACGCACAATGCGGACCGTCCACAACCCATGTCTCGGGCACGTGGCGGTCTTTTCAGCTCCCGGGCCCTGCTCTCAAGCTTTGCTCGGGCTGGGACTTTGCTGCCATATTGCTTGAAGGAGACCGTACTAGCCTCGTTATGTGGGGCAGATCAGATCAAGGACAGCTGGCTTGCAGAGTAGATGGCTCTTATCGCAGAGAGTTGGGCTATGTGGAGCTTCCCGATGTAAGCGATATTGCCTGCGGATCAAGCCATACGGTGGCTCTCACGGCTAGTGGATCTGTGTTTATGTGGGGCTGGAACGAGCATGGGAATGCTGGTGACCCAACACTCAATAACGTCTATACTCCACTCTGTGTTCAAGAGAACCATCAGCTTCCAAGGGCCGTGGGTATCGGCTGTGGCTACGGCAATAGCTTTATAGTCAGCTAACATTACTTGCAAACCTAACCAAAAAAAATTGTGCCTATCTAACTGCGCTGAACCGAAATGCTATCAACAATGCCCTCGCCCAGACGAGCCATCTCCTCTAGAACCGCCTCCACATTGTACATTACCATGGGGCGAGACGACGACGACGACAAAGCTTTGGCTTCAGGAGCCATCTGCACATTAGCCAGGAGATTAGCCGCAAAGGCAACAGGCTTTCCAACAACAGTCGGGTTCCACAGTCCAGCAATGATATGACCACCATACACATCGTTGAACAAGAGCATCGAGTCGCGGTAGACATTAACGAGATCGCGCACATAGAGAGCCACGGGGTCAAAGCCAACCATTCCTGGGCGGTGGAATGGGTTAGCATGGCGCCTGCTCGCCAGCGGCAACTTGTCCAGCAGCACACGTTGCTGAGGCTGCTGCATAGTAGGCAGCAAGTTCTTGAATATCTCCGGCTCCTCCAACACATCCAAATCGTCATCGCCAGCTTCGACCTCGCCACGCTCTGGCAGAATAGCAGACGTGGGCAGCTGCTCGTACTTGCGGCAGACAACATCGCGACGGAGCCGAATGATAAAGTCATAGTCATTCAGCGGCGTCGTAAACACCTGCGGCAGCTGCGCGTCGCTGCCGACATCCAGGCAGGAGACGACACACTCGAGTGACGCCCTAGCCAGCATGCGCAGACGGCGAGTCAGCACTGGAGCCACAGTGCCCCACCAAGCAGCCTCGGGGTCATCCTCAGTCGCCACGCGCAAGCCGCCCTTCAGCTTGCCATGCTCTTTGGCCTCCGCAAAGGCCTTCTGCAGCACCTCCGAGGCCTCAACGGCCATGCCGCTGCTGACCCAGACGCCCTGGGCCAGGGTCTTGGCCACAACGCCATCGTCCTCATCGCTGGCATCACGGCTATCAGCGCTAAAGTCCACAGCAAACAAGTCCTCGCCCCACCTCCACTCGGCCAGCAGCCGCAAGCAGCGCACAAAGCCAGCGTACCCAGTAGCAGGTTCGGAAAGGCCGCCAGAGACGCTAGTGAATACGTGCGAGGCCACCAGCTCCGCCAACTCCTCGGGAACGCCAACCACCTGGCCCAGAAGCATGTGGCGAGACAGCCAGCGCTTAAGCAGGCGGATAGTCAGCGACGCAGCCGGGTGGTGGCGCTGGCACAGGTCGAGGATCTGGCGATGGTGCTTGGGGCGCCAGATATGGCAGCGAGCCCACCTGCGGTGCGCCATCTCAATGGCCTCGGCATGCGCAGGCAGGCCAGCCAGCCTCATGTCGCCAGCCTTCTTGGCCAGCAGCTCGCCCTCGCGATCGCAAAGCATGCTCAGCCGGAAGGTCAGCCCGCTGGCCGCATGCCTAATGTCGATGCAGTTATCGCTCTCATAGTCCATGTTCTCGTGGGCGCCCAGCGCCAGCGACGATGCGCCCGTCAGAAGCCCGTCGGCAGCCCCGCGCCCGTGGAAGCGGTTAACAAGCTCCACGCAAGAGCCCGGGTGCAGCGCCGTGTAGGCCTCGCCGAGGCGCAGCAGGAACGCCGTCTTGATCTTGTGCAGCGCCGTGATGTCGTCGGGCCACCTGTTGGACATGGCAAACTCCACGACGACATGCAGGGGCTCAATGAACGAGTCGTCCCCCCCTTGCTCCATCGACAGGGGCTTTGGCGGCACCAGCGACGCATAGCGAAGCCCCGGAGACACCGCGTGCAGCGACAGCACGCGCAGGGGCATCTGCTCGTCCAGCTGCTTGATCTCGCGCTGGAGCTCCTCGAAGGCGTTCACCGCCGCCTCAAAGGAGATCTGGTCCGCACTGCCAGCGCCAATGTCGACGGTCTGAGCAAACGCCGCAATGCGGGTCGACAGGCAGAACAGCGATCCAGCCAGCGGATCAGTCGCCAGGCCGAATGCCCTGGCATTGTTGGGCCGTGCGTTGTCCACAACAAAGAGGTCGTCGGCCTCCATCACCTCGGGCACAGCACGGACCGAAAAGTGGCGACGCAGCAGGTAAGCGACCATGCGCGGCAGGATGCCAGCGCGCCTCTCCATCGACATTTCGCCAGTGCCCCACACCGTGGCTAGGCGGATAGCGCCGTCGCGGAACCGGCGCAGCTCGGCGCGCTCGCCCCAGTAGGCGCGGAACCGACTGGCCTCCTCCGGCTGCGAGTCGGGGTTGGGCCCCAGATCAACGAGGCGGTGGGCCTCTGCCACATCAGCGACGACCCCAATGAAGAACACGTGGCGGCGCATAGCCTTGACCCCGTCCTCAAAGCAGACGTCGGCACATGGGTGGACAGCAATCAAGCGCGTGTGCTTTTCCAGCGCAGAGGACAGGAACGAGGCTATGCGGTTTTGCACCGCCGCCACAGGGTGTCCAAACTCGAGCTCAGCCAGTCGCCGCACAGCCTTGAGCTCGGCCCCGTGCTTGGCCGACAGGAACTTTGACAGATCCACGTCGAGCCGGAAGACGTGGTCGTATTTGGCCGAGATGTCAGTCAGCGCAGCAGAGAGGAACACCCGAGCAAACCGGTCCTCGGCGTGGTGGTTAATATCCAAGGCAGCCAGACGTGCCTCCATGCGCAGCTCAGCCAGCTCCCACTCCTGCACGCCCGAGAGCAGGTTCAGAGTGTCGGTGGGATCGACAAAGACTGCGCCAAAGTTATCGCCAAACGCCTCCATATTCGCCTCACTGCCAAACTGAATCGGCACCTCCTCAAAGTCGTGCACAGCCAGGAACTCGACAGCCCCCTTAAACAGCTGGTATGCATTCATCGTGCCCGACAGCCTGGGCCCCGAGCTGCCGCCAGAGTGCGCGCAGCGCAGCAGCCATGCGAGGAGCATAGTGAGCACAAACCCATTGAGCCGCTGCGACCCAGCCAGCTTGTGAGTGCCCAGCTGCCTGCCCGCTGCTGCGTACTGCCCGATCCAGATGCGCAGCAAGGAGGCCGCCCGCGGGAACTCGGGGCACATCTCCGTCGTCTCAAACAAGTACTTCATGTGCGTAAGCAGCAGCGCGTCAGACAAAATGGCCGCGCTATACTGCGGCGTCGCCGGCAAGCTGGCTTCGTCGCCTTCGGCCGATCCGTCCTTCGCGGTGCTGATATAGCTCGGACGCACGTAGTTGCGCTCGGGGCTCAGCCGCTTCAGCGGCAGCGTGCCATGTGCAATACTAGGCAGAATGCGAACAGTGCACCCAAGCTTGCCCAAGTGCTTAACTCCACTCTTCGGCCGCAGCACCACAATGGGCAGGCGCGTATCGCTGCGGAGACTGCCAAACTCGACATCAAACAACTCGCTGATCGCCGAGTGCTGCTGCAAGCCGATAAGCAAAATGGCCACATAAAACGCGCGCTTGTAAAAGTACCTGTAGTTAAGGTAGTCCCGCTCCTGGAACAACTCGGCTGGCATTTGTACAACAACATCGATGTTGAAGCCGCTGTGACTCTGAACTGCCATGCCCAGCGGATAGCTGCCAACAATGTTGACTACCTTGGGCGCCTTGAACCCAAACGATATCGGCATGCCAACCGCGGGAGACGGGTCAGGGAACGGGATCATAGCTAGCTTGCCACTGGCCTTGCTCTGCTTGCGCACATAGTTGGATGCCGAATCCGTAGACATCTCCTTAACGTCTCCCAGCGAGGTCAATACGTCGCGGATCTGCTTCAGCGCCGCGTCCAGCCCGCGAGTAGGCTTTGTGTTGGCCGCCACCGATGTTTCGCTGAGTAGCTCGTCCACCTGCAGTTTGAACAGATTGGACTTGAGTAGCAGTGAGGTCTCGTTCAACGCCATGATCTCTGCGTTTGTTGGCCTGGCGCCTGGGTGTCCCTTTTTGTGCTCCGGAGCCCTGGCTGTGCCTTTGCTACTGGCATTCTCGCCAGCCAGCATAGGCTCTGCCATTTCCTCGTCGTTGTCGTCATCGCTCCCCTCGCTGAGTTGGCTGTTGTCGTCGCTGTCGGAGGCCATGTCGATATCGCTCTCCTCGTCAGCCTTATTAGCCCGAGGTACCGACTTTGGCTTTGGTTTTGACTTTGCAGCCTCAGCCGCCCTAGGTGTGCGCTTTGCCGCAAGTCCGCCTGCTGCCATTCTGACTAGATTTGTCTATAGCGTCGGGCCCAGCCTGGATCCGATAAAGTTTAAAATAAATATATTTGACAAAGGGGAGAAAAGATGCAGCTCGTTGAACTTTGATGTTTTTTTTACGTAAAAAAAAAGTGAGCGGCGTAATCTGATCGTGGCTGATCATGGGCTTTTGAGCAAGCATGCCTCTTTTGGGTAATCGTGGATAGCAGGGCAGCCCGGATTCCCAACAGCCGAAGTGTTCCAAACTGGGATACATTAGAGAAAGTAGAGGATAAGCGAGCATACACACAAGCGACAGAAAAACAAATAAGCTAGAGAGAAAGAGCAGTATCATCTATGCCCAGATCTTGAGTAAGCTGTCCCAAGAGCCAGTCGCCAGTGCCATGCCATCGCTAGACACGCCGAGACAGCTGACACGATTGTCATGGCTAGACAGCGTAGCAACCCTGGTTCCCTTTAGAACATCCCAGACATTGCAGTTAAAGTCGTCATACCCTGCAAACAGCAGGCGACCCGAGTACGAAAAGCCGACCGAGGTGATGCCGCATAGGATATTGTCGTGAGTATATTGGTTGAGCTCACGGTCAGCGCGCAGGTCGAATAGGCGGCACGATGCATCGTCAGAGCCGGTACCAAAGGAGTCGCCATTGGGGAAGAACTGCACGGCATTGATGTCCGACTCGTGCCCATTAAACGACTGCACGCAGCGGCCAGAGCGAATATCCCAGACCTTTGCCGTGGCATCGCAAGCCCCAGATACAAAGATGTTCTTATTGGGTGAGAGTGACAGCGACATGACATCGCCCGTATGGTCGTTGAACTCCATTATCTTGACGCCCGCATCGATATCCCAGAGCATGCATGACATGTCACCAGATGAAGTCAGAATTTGGCGGTCCGAGATGAATCGGCAGCAGCTCAGGTATCCCGTATGAGCAGAGAGCTCGCGCGCAACCTTGACTGCTCCCTCTTTTGTCTTCAAGTTATAAATGGAGCATAGGTTGTCCAGGCCTCCGCAAGCTACGTAGTTGCCCGAGGGCGCATAGGCACATGTCATCACCCAGGAGGAGCGCAACGGGATTGCGTGGATTTTGTTTGTGCTAAAGGCATCCCACACAATCAGCTTGCCGTCCTGTGATGCCGATACGAGGTGGCGCTCGTCCTCAGCCCAGTGCATGGCATATATTTTTGCCAAGTGGCCCTTTAGCGTCCGACGCACCTTCATCGATACCTTGGGAAGTGCAGGCACCTTTTCCGCTGCACGTCTGACTACAGAACGCAAAGCCTGTGCATTCGTTTTTAGTGCAAATGGAGTCAACGGAGAAAAGAAGGTGGCATGACAAAGAAAGATACTTTACGTGTGGAGTCGGCTAGCTTCTCCCTAGTCGACTTTATTCTCTCCTTTAGCAGCTCCGCCTCGCGCTTGGCTGCCTGTATTCTGTCAGCGATATCGCTCATGGCTGTGCTCTTACGAACGGACAAATGAGCTGAGCGGAGATGCAATTAGAAATAGCTCAAGAAAAAGAAAGAAAAAGAAAAAGAACAAGCACAAGGCTTAAAAGAACGCCAGTAACAACGAGATGGAAAAGGGAGATAAAAGCGAAAGGCAAAGACAAGAAAGGGAAAGAGGGCCACACGCATGAGCGAGCGAGTTGTGGATGGATGGATGAGGGGCTGTGGTGGGTGGTTGCTTGTCTTCCCTGTAGGCAGAGAGGCCAGCAGCAGCTATGCCAGGCGCGCCACCCATTTTCCCTTTATATATGTTGCTTTTGCCCGCGGACAAGCAGTCAATGGATATGCTAAGCCACATATACACCTCTTTCTTTGCCTCTGGTGCTGTCCAGAGCGGCAATCAGCCCTTTTGCCCTTCAACTGGGCTCCTCTAGAAGAGGCCGGGGGCTCCTAGCACTCTTCCTTTTGATGTTACTAGGAGACCAGGCCAGCCTTGCTTGCTGCTCCGAGAGGGCTCACTGGCCGACATCCAGCCTGCCAGTCAAGGTTTGCACAATTGTTGACGAGAAGACCCGCTCGCACCCCTCCCCCAATATTGCTATTCCAGGCATTGTGTGCGGCAATGAGCACAAGACAATTGCTGCCATTTAGAACAGCCACCGCGGCCTATTTTCACATACATGCCAACCTGTGTTTGGATTGACGAGTAAACATGACACTCGCTTCAAAGGCACGCGCCTTGCTTCTTTGTTGCTTTCAGCCTGTTTTTTTGTGCCACCATTGACACTAGCTATGTTAAGCTCCAACACCCTGAAAAAGCCCTAGTTCGGACCGTGGGGTCATGTTATAAAAGTAGGGATGAAGCATATTGCTTGACGGCTTTCCTTTTGTGCGTCAGGTACAAGGCAGTAATTAGGCTATAGGCAAGGTGCGCTGCAATGTCTTTGTTCATGCTTTTGACGAGAACGACAAAAGCTGCCTAGAAGCTAGCTCGACTCTGCTATCAGTACGGCGGTGGCGGCCACAACTGCAAATATCCTGGAGGGCCAAAGTACTTGGGAGTACTGTATGACTGCTGTATCGGCCCGTCTGGGTACACCTGGAACGCCGATTGCGACGATAGCTGCCAATATGGCAGAGGCTGGAAGCTTGGCGGTGGAAACTGCCAATAAAGCTGCGGCTGAAATGTCTGATGCTGCCACTGTCCCTGGAACATTGCCGAATGTTGCTCCTGCTGCTGCGGGAGTGCCTTTGCCATCCCTGATCTGTTTGCTGGTTGTTGGTGGGCCATGTCTAGCTGTAGCAACTTGGCGACGACCTCATTCAGCGTCCTGTCCACGTTGACATGGCTGTACAGGTTTTGCGGCAAAAGATCGACAAGCCAGCGAATGGCCACTTGCTCGTCTACCCTGGCTTTACCAGGCGCTTCGCAGAAAGTCTCATAGTACTTGTAGATAAAGGCTGCATAGGTAGGGAATGATGCTGGCTCTAAATTTAGCAGCTCCACCGCTGCACTGCGCGCCGTCTTGAGCCTTGGCATGTTGGACCCATTGACGCTTGGCTTTGGTGCACGCAGGCGCCCCTCCTTACCACAAGCTCTCTTGACCTGCTTGCCACAATCCTGTGGATCATCAGAGTCGGCCTTGCGCTTGACTTGTGCTGCTGGCGCCTCGGCCTTGCGCTTGACTTGTGCTGCTGGCGCCTCGATCTGCTCGCCTTTTGCATTTGGCACGGGCGAATCTTTCTGATCCATATGAGCAGTTGGAAAAAAGCAAGAGTTTTGAAGAAAAACTGGTACTGCTTTCCCTCGGATGTGGCCGCCGCGCACCGCCTACTTAAGCGCTTGACTAGACAGGATGATGGCTAGCATTCAGGTTTCACATTAATCTAGCTTTTCTCAAACAGTCCAACATTTGATAACACTAGCGCTGAACTGATGTAGCTTAGAGCTTGGCTTGGCTAGCTGCAAGACTGCGCTTGCGGGCGGCCAGTTTAGCGTTTTGCTCCTTTATCTCGAGCTGGGCAATCTGCCTCGTGTGCACTTCATCTGGCCCATCGGCAATGCGCAACGTGCGCATGCCAGCCCAGAACTCTGCCAGTGGCGTATCTTGACCAACGCCGCCAGCACCAAACGTCTGGATGGCGCGATCCAGAATAGTCAGAACGGCACTGGGGACGACAACCTTGGCCATGGCAATCTCCTTCTTAGCCTTCTTTGCACCGACCTTATCGATCATATCTGCTGCGCGCAGCACTAGCATGCGAGCCGACTCAAGCTCCATACGCGATTTGGCAATATAGTCCAGGATGACGCCGTGCTCGGCGATTTTGCGGCCAAATGTGACACGGTTCTGCACTCGATCGACCATCAGCTCTACGGCGCGCTCCGCCATGCCTAGCGACCGCATGCAGTGGTGGATGCGGCCTGGACCTAGTCGCCCCTGGATCACCTCGAATCCGCGACCCTCACCCAGAATGAGGTTCTCTGCCGGCACCCATACGTTGTCGAAGACGACCTCACAGTGGCCATGTGGAGCATCGTCATAGCCAAACACCGTCAGTGGCCGGACTACTGTGACTCCCGGCGCATTGGCAGGCACAACGACTATCGACTGCTGGCCATACTTGCTTGCTCCCAAGTCAGTCTTGCCCATCGTCAAAAACACTGCGCACTTTGGGTGGCCGGCACCCGAGATCCACCACTTGCGCCCATTGACTATGTAGCCCTTGCCCTGGCGCTCAATGCGCGTGCAAATGTTTGTAGCATCCGACGACGCTACCGCAGGCTCAGTCATTGCGAAGGCAGATCGGATCTCGCCATTCAGCAGTGGCTCCAGCCATCTTTTCTTTTGCGCTGCTGAGCCGTACTTGGCAAACACTTCCATATTACCGGTATCCGGCGCGCTGCAGTTGCATGCCTCGGGCGCGATATTGGGCGAGTGGCCCATGATCTCGCATAGCACTGCGTACTCGTAGTTGGTGAGTCCAGCTCCCTCCTTATACTCCTTGGTCAAGAAGAGGTTCCACAAGCCAAGTGCGCGAGCACGCTTCTTTAGCTGCTCCATCACTGGTGGCACTGTCTGCCAGCGCTGTGCACCCTCGCCTAGCGCTTTGCGGTAGTCGGACTCGGCGGGGATGCACTCGTTGTAGACAAAATCTGAGAGTAGCTGCTTGAGCTCCTCGACGCGAGGCGACAACTGAACAAGAGACATGTTTGCTTTAATACACCGAGATAGAATAGCGGGAAATGCGAAGAGCAGATAAGAGAGGGGGAGGCGCGATATGCCGCTCTTAACCGACAGCAGGTTCCCCCTCTTCCTCCTATTCCGCGCTACTGGCAAACGCAGACAGTTGCACATGCACACGCGCGTCTTGCGTGGCTATGGAACGTTGCGATGCTCCGTGCGTCCGTGCGTCCGTGCTAGGCAAAAGAAAGGTCACGAGGTTTGCGAATTGAGTTGGAATGCACATCGCCCAACTATAGCAGCTTTGCAACTCCAAGGTGTAAAAATTGAACAGGTCATTTTTAATAGACGACGTACACAAAAGTAATATTTGTGACAATAAAGACTAAGAGGGAACAGCTTAGACCTCGGCCTGGATCTCGGGCTCCTTGAAGTCGCTCTTGATCTTGCTGCCGGTATCCTCGAGGCTACCGTGGCTCTCCATGAGCTTCTGGCTGTCGACACGGGGGAACTTGACGACCTTGCACTTGTGGACGAAGACGTTCTGCAGGGGGTAGATCGAGTGGCAAGCCTTCTCAATCTCGAGGCCAATGGACTCTGGGATGAACTTCAGGACAAGCTCCTTCATGCTGCCATTGCCGGCCTCACGGGTCATGATCTCAAACATCTTCTTGCGGATGGCGCGGAGCTGAGCGGTCTGAGCGTAGGTGGTCTTCTTCACCTGGTTCTGGCGACGCTTGGTGAAGCCAATGGCGAACAGGCGGACCAAGTAACCGTCGGTGGTCTTGACGTCAACGTGGGCCTCAACCATGGACTGCCACTTCTTCACGAGGGAGCGCAGCTTGTCGGTGGTGATGCTCATGCTGTGGAAGCTGGTAAGGCAGTTGCGGCCAACAACCTCATCAACGCGCAGCTTGAACTTGCGGTACGACAGATCCTCGTTCTTGTTCAGGTCACCGAGGTTCGCCTCCACAACGCGGTTCTTCAAAAAGTCCACGGAGTTCTTGGTACCCTGAGTGCGGTTGACAAGGGTCTTGCCAACAACGCGGGTATCAAAAACAGTGGGCGCGCGGATATCGTACCACTCCTTGCGCGAGAAAGGATCGACGCTAAACAGTGGAAAGAACAAATTGCTTTAGTAAAAGCGCCAATTCACTGCCTTTTGGAATTCGAATTTGCTGCATTTCGAATTGAATTGTCGCATTTGGATACTTACATCTTCTTCTTGAGGCCCTTCTTGCCTTTGGACAGGCGCCTACATGGTTAGAAATCGCAGATACAAATACCCGGATGGATACGCGTTTTTAGTAATTTTCACGTTGGATACGATGATGGATTCGCAATGGCAGAATGGATACGCGAGTCGAGTGTCGATAGCAACTGACGCTTACTTATTTTTACCCACGGCCATTATGAAAGATTCAAAATTTAAGAGTTTTTTGAGGGTGTAAAGCAAAGGAAGAATCTGCGCCTTCCTACTCGCCGACTACAGCCAGGAATACCAAGCGCTAATTAGCAACCGCCTTTTCCTCAATAGGATCACCACTACCAAAATTAAAATCAAGCGCCGATTGATTTTGCACTAGTGCCTTGTGTGTTCTCACAAGAGTAAACTGGTTCATTTCGTTTTTCTTTTCAGCTGACGAGGCCCTTTTCTTGTTTGTGGATTGCCTTCTATCTCTCCTTCTTTTTTTGCCACAATTTACAAGACCAGACTATTTATGCGCAACAACAAATGAAGAGACAACGCAACTTACTGGCATCTTTTTAGGCGCGCAGTGTTTTCCAACAACGTGAGCTGGATCATGGCATTCTTTCTTTGCTAGCGCCAGGGAGCAGCGGTACCTATCGAGTAGCTAACTATACTAAACGTCCTTGCTGTGGTGATATTCAGAGGAGCTAGTATGAAGAAACCATCCACCCAGATCACTCCGGAAACCTAGCGGAAATGCCAGAGTCCACACGGCAACTATCCAACAATTTACAGCGGGTAAGACACGCTGTTAGAACTACGCGTTTTTTTTTTGACACGACTTGTCTTTAGGCACTCTAGGCGTGAGTCTTGCTTGTCTCTACCTAGCCACTACCAGGAAAGAACCACGGCAGGCACCACGAATTGTCACCTGGCTGTTTATTTTTTTAACATGATAGCAAGTGTACATTTTGTCTGCAAGCAGTGATTCGGCGTTTTTTCCCTGTTACCTAGGAGACGAAACACTCCAGATATTGGCGTTGTTGGTTAGACCCAGCTTACTAGTTGATAGCTATTATCCAAAAGGCAATGCCTGGCTACTTTAGTAAAATTTTCTCCTGCTACTGGCCAAAGTCGCTGGTCTTGACTAGCTGCGCAAACATTCCATCTCTGGCAAGCAATTCCTTGGGTGCGCCA